>CM072815.1:59889945-60095179 GCA_036937905.1 Salvia rosmarinus | reverse complement strand
TTGAACAATTCTCTTTATATGTAGTGTGGGTATTATTGGAATTTTCTTCTTCATGCTGATTTCATAGGACTCGTAGCCTCTTGACCGGAAATGGAGCGTACTTTTCCTTTTCTTGCGCAGGATCGTAGAATGATTTCCACTAGCGATCCATCGTTAGGATTATATCTACGTCTTACATAGGTATTATGTTCGAGTTCTTTTACTAAAGCCCTAAGTGATCCTAGGTTCAATTCTATGTTTGAGTAAATACGTGTGGCGGTCATAATTCTTTTCTTAAGTAAAGAAATCATCATCCTTGATTTGCTTAATTGATTTGAGTTATAACGTATCCACGCATGCTTTTACTCTTTTGTGATGACGCAATGTGATGCTCTATTTCGAACAAAAGTATTATAGTATGCTGAGAAGTTTTCTCATACCTTTCAGGCTTTCCTGGTTTTGTTCGTTTTGTTGCTATCACACTTTCTTAACCAGTATGAATAATTCAGTTTCCTTTTTCCTTTTTTATCGTTCTTAAGAATATATCTTCCATATATATATATATATATTTTTTTTTTTTTATCTTTTATTTTTATTTTTATTTTTATTGTTATTATTATTTTTTTTAAATCCTTTCAAGAGGAATCCTTATTTTGGCATTTGTTGCGCCATCATCGTAATATCCTTTTTCCGCTAGGGCGTATCATACTTTTGCCTTGGCGTCATATCTTTTACCATCTTCTCGACATTCTATGTTTGCTTTATCTCTATGTCGAGAGATACCTAATATTTCACTTTGATGGTTCGTTACATAAGTATGAGGAACAAACTTTCCAATTAGGTCCTTATAAAGATCCTTCCATGTGAATCTCTTGTGATTTTCTTGAATGAATTTCCTTTGTAATTATCTTGAAGTTATCTTACTTGTTAACTTCTTAAATCACGCATAAGCTAAGCGTTTTATATTTATATTTCTTTAAATGCGAATGGTCTCGTCTCGAATAAATAATCCCTTTCTTAATCCACTTCTTTACTTTAAAGGAATTATTTTACTTATCGTAATCGGTTGTTTCTAAGACTTTTATCATATTACAGGCTATTTCCTTTGTATAGCTTTTAGTTCCTTTAGCTATTCTTAACTCTTGCTCCTTTACTTGAGCATGATATTTGAAAGTCATAATACTTTCATTATACTTGGTTCTCGATTTTAGGATTAAAACCGTCATCATTATAATCTAAACTGGTAAGGTAATGCGTTTGTATGCCATTACTTGAGTTCCAAACATTAATGCTTCACTACCAGTCTCGTCATAAAATTGTCTTCCTACTTAGTTTGACTACTAGGAATAACATAGCTGTTCACATATCTCATTATTCATGATTTATCGATCTCACTATCTCTTGGTCTACTTAAAATCTCAAATACTTGGGATCAATTCGCTTAAACAAAATCTTATCGATTTAGGGATAAAGCGAGAGCATTAGCGAACTATCATTCCTTATATACTCATCAATGAGTCTTGTCTATTTCCATACTTTAGACATGTCCAACCTACTAATGAGGTCATAAGGATGAACAACTATCTTCAAAGATAAGTTGTAATCTCTCGTTATAACATAATAAGAGGAGGTTATATCCCAAGGATATCGTATACTTTCTTTATACATTTAGTACTTAATGCTTAGAGTATCTTGTTCATAACTTAATTATCATACACTCGTGTGGAGGTATAACTTTACTTTCATTATTCTTGGAATGCCCATGAGGGTCCTTACGCTCATGTATATAATAGGGAAAATATATCTCGTCTTATTGAGAACTTCTTTACATCTTATCTTGATGTCTATCACTTCACCGATACGAAACTTTTGGGTGACAAGTTAAGTCGACCTACGGCATACTTATTGGTTTCAAGAATTGAAAAGAATTTATCATGACAACTTATAAGAGGTATGGGTTCACAATCGAATAACAACTTTGAAGGTTTTGAAACAATATATTCTTGGCTGAAAAATTGGTAGATAGGGTCCGAAGACCAGAATAATGACTATTGAGATTTCTTTGGTCATATGGGCTGGCGAGACCCGTCACAAATATTCTCGATGTGAAGGCTTGGTTTCATGAGGACGCTTTATGAAATTTCTGGTTGTAAACTTCTTTCGGAAAAAGTGAGAACTTAAATGGTCTCTCATTTGGTACTAGATCATAGAGTTAAAATGAAAGAATTTGAGTAATGAATAAATTCTGAAACCTCATATAACTCGGAATGGATCATCACAATTCGTAAAGGTCGATAATGTACCACCTTGTGGTCTACTATTACAATGTAAACCGTAATACTAAACTCATTGATTCTTTAATCCCATTTCTATTTTGTTTCTAATGAAAAGTCATAGCCATTTGGATTTCAAGTCGTCGTGAACCTCCAAACAAAAGACTATACTCATGTCACCGTGGTTTAGTGGCATTCATCATCTCTACTCTTTGATTTTCTCCTCTTTGTTCTCTTTGTTCTCATCATTCAACTCGAAATTCTCATTTCTTTCATAAAGTTCTTGTTAAAAGCAATTTCGAGGACTAACTTTAACAATTTCTTACAAATTTTGGAGAAGGATTCAAGGTTTTATCCTTCATACACAATCAAGCTCGTTATGATAGGGTATGTGGGTGAAAATCGTTCACAAAGCGGAGTTCAAGCGAAGAGCAGGTCAAAACAAAACACTGCGCAATGCAGTTTTACTGCCTTCTTGGCGCCTTGCGCCGGAATCACTCCTTTCCGAACGATTGCGAGCTCATGCTCCGCTTACGTGCGAGTTCTTATCAAAATTCGTTTAGCTTTCTATGTTTCATATCGAACTTGAGTATCTTGCTCCTTTGATCCTTTCTTTTGCTTTCGTCCTTCTTTCTTTGAAAACTCGAGTTTGTTTTCAACCGACTTTTTCGTTCGTTCATAAATCAATACTTCGCTATTGTTCTCGCAAAAGGGATCAAGCTCCTATAACTCATACTTCTATGTTCTTTAACAAGAGGTGAGCATACTTCTTAGAGCATCTATGTTCTTTTGGGAATAACATATCCATTTTCGAATAAAGCGTAAAACTTTGAATAAACATTTCAAAAATCATACCATAACTTCTGTACTCATGCCTTCAGTAACTCAAGCATCACTTTTGACATTATCATGTCAACTGTTTCTCATTCTTCGTAAACTCTGTCTCGTATCACTGATAACTCATTATCATATCACTTTTGACATAGAATTGTCAACTTTTCTCATAATACTGAAAAATTCTTTTCGGAATACATTCCAAAACTTTCATGACTTTCACTGCTTTCAAAATGTGAGTTCAATCTCATTTTCAAAACTTTCAAGTTCAACTGTTTCAACTTTCAACTTTCAATCACAAAACTGAGAAAATAATTTACCTCTTTCTCGGTTGAGCTTGATGTGATGGAGTGTTGAGCATAGTCAGCTGATTTCTAGAAGTCTAGTGACTCAATCTAGACTTAACTTTTGGAAGAAGGTTTTAGGGTTCAAAGGGCGACCGGCTCTGATACCAACTGTGACAGCCCGCCTTTCCAAAGTACGGATTAGACGGGACTGTCACCAACTAGCGGGGATTAAGAACATAATGACCAACAACATTTGAGACTTCCACTTTTATAGATAAACACACAACGATTTCATACAAACTAGACCAACGGACCATTAACAAAAGATTCAACTGATGCGGGGTAGCGTAAGTAATATCGAAAATAGTATAATAAAGTGTTTTGAGCAGTGAGCATGTGAATGCATATATGACGATATCATTCAAGGTGAACTATTAACGACAAAACTCCATTGCTCAACACTTGTCCATCCGTCACACTCGACACGCACGTTTAAAAACAAACATGCGGTAAGTACAAGATTGCATTAGTGGACTCATGCGAAAATAATTTCATTTAATTACGCCCGTTAGTATAACACGAGTTTTAGTTGAAATAACTCGTGAATACCAAAATACTTTATCATTTCTCAAAGATTAGCTGGCGGGCATTTTACGTACGTATGATCCGTATCATTCACATAATTATTCATAGCGATCTCATAAAGCTGATCTCACGTGCGTAGAAGTAGGCCTCCTTCTACGGCGCGTGATCGACGAAGATGTTGCTAACGGCTCCCAATCACATAGTCGGGGATTACGCGTCGACTAGGATCCATCAGCCGACCGATGATGTTGCTAACGGCTCGCGATCATGGCGGTGTACACGTTAATCTTAGCGAATTGCATCGACTAAGATCCGATATCGATTTTAAAATTGGGGCGACCCGATAAGCGATTCACATACATCGTTGGCTCGCCCGACAACATGATAGGATCCATCGTTAAAACATAAATATTTTGGGCATGTAACGGTTCATTAACATTCTCAACCGAAAGCTTTGTAAATAAATACTTTTCGAGAAAGCGTCGTAAATAAAGGGTTTTGAGTAAAGCCCACCTTGTACACGTGAGTCTTTATACTAGGGTCTCGTTCTACGTCGATGCCGTCAGTATCGCATTAACGTAAGAATCATTTTGAAATGCGTTGGTCGCGTTCGATAAAGCGAACATAGTACATAACGTTACATGTATCGAAATAAAATTAACGTTGGACTTATTTTGGCGTTTCCTAATCGATTGATGTCGATTATGAAATTTCTCGACATATAAAGGGTATTCTCCTTTTTAGTATATAATGTACTTTTTAATGTACTTACGTAGCGTAAGTAGCATTGTTACTAAGCGTCTTCGTCACATTGATCACGTGTTATCGAATTACGTGCCGTTGACCTTGATCGACGATTTTGATCAACTATTTTGACCAAGTCGACCAAAAGTCAACAATTTTGACTTTGGTCGACAAAAGTCAACATTTTGACTTTTCAACTATTATAAATTCTTATCATTTTATGTGCAATTCTTGTTCCAAAAATTCCTATAAAATCATACTATGTCTAAAACATTATTTTAGGTCATAATATGTAATTATTCTTGATAAAATAAATTTATATCATTAATGCACATCTTATGAAATTTTAGGTATTCTAAATTAAATAAACTTAGACTTGTGCGAAAATTCTTATAAATTCACATGTCACTATTTTATCATATGATTAATAATATGTAATTACCTTAGTCGAATAAAATTTATACACCTTAGTATCATACCCGATGTTTTGGTTTTTCATAAATAACCCGTGAATGATTTTAAAATTCGATAAAATCATATATCAATTAATCACCCTAATTATGCTTACTATAACATAATTGTTATTTATTGTGACTTATTGAATAAAATTTACCTAAGTCACTTTCCAAATTTTTGACTTAGGTCGAATAAATCTTTATAAATTTGATAAATTCTCCTGACCATATATTATGAATCTACACACTTGATATGCTATTATAACACTTAAACATGAATTATATCACAACATTATAACTTGTACATATATTTTCGGTATTTAATAAATTATAGGCTATAGTTTTCCAAAAATTCTACATAAATTCATATAAGCATATTTAATACCCTAGATTATGATTTCATGCTCAAAACAACAATTAAAAATCATAATCATCAACATATGGTACCCCTAAGATTTCGGTCCACATAAATAATTTAATAGCATGCTTAATTTCATGATATAATTAATATACATGCTTAATAACATCATATAAACATAATATCTAAACATATTAACATATGTTCTAAAATTTTCGAAAATTGCATAAATAAACTAAGCTTATAACATAAATTCTAACGGACGAAATTCGAAAATTCTAGCATGTATACGAAGCTCGTAAAATTTCTAACCTTTTAATCGGTGTCGATTTTTAACGGCAACGTCTATTGATCTAAGATTTGGAGTGAAATGGAATGAACTTTCTCTTATTATTTTTTTGGAAGCTCACGGTTCTAAAGGATCAAATGGAAGAGAAAATTTGATCTAGTGTAATATATATAGACTTAGTCCACTTGTCTTCCAAATATCTTATGTAATTATAACACTTGAACACTTGCACATTCTTTTCGTCCATTTGGAAGATATAAGACAAAACTTCAAATCTTTTCGTATCATATTCTAATATAATTATGCCTAATACACCTCACTTTTCTTTCCTTTAATTTTCAAAGAAGGAAAATCTTCTTTTTGTTCACCAATTTCTCACGGCATTTTCAACTTATAGGTAGAAGATTTTATTTATTTATTTTTTATTATTTTTGGTTCCATATACCTTCCACTTGCCTATTATTCACGGCATCTCTCAATTGAATAGAGGATATTTTTTATTTTATTGTGATGATACAACACTTTAATTATGCTCTTAGAACATATTAATTTCAAAGTCGATAATTTCAACTCTGTCAACTTTCAAAGAATTTCAATTTTCTTTCTTACCTCGTTTAGTCAAAATTTAGTCCATCCATTAATGTAACATACCCCACTTGTCTAATTCTTAATACACTTTATCACTTTAATAATATCCTAACATCATGATTAATTCACATTATGATCAAGAGTATAGAAATTTATTTATTTTATCTTCATTAGTCAAAGTTTTCGGCCATGTTGGCCAAAATAGTTCCACTTGTATAACTTAATAATTATACCATATCTTATGCATTAATAATATTCCACTATCATAATTAATTCATAGTATCATCAAAAGATAGGGATTTAATTCACTTTACACATAATAGTGTAGTTTTCGGCACTCTTGTAGCATAAGTGCTACACATTTTATTTTCTTGCAATTAATAGCTATGTGACATAATATATGTCCTAGATGATAAATTAAATCATAGGAAAAATTATTAAAATAATCCCATGTCACAACTTTAATATTTTCGGAACTTATTTTCGAAATTAGGAACAATTCATCAATAATTGTTCCTTAATTCTTTAACATTATTTTAATGCTACATTATATAAAAATAATGTTCTTATATCATAAAATAATCATAGGAATTTGAATTTTATAATTCCATGATCATTTATTGAGTTCTCAACTCGTCTCTAAAAGCAAGCGTTAACGTTTCAATTTATTTAATAAGCGAATAGTCTCTAAATGTTCATAATAACATTGTAGTCACTCCTCTTCATTTCTTTGAAAATAAGGAATTTAAAATCTAAGCTTCATTGCTTAAAGATATTGTAAGACTAAGCTATCGAATTTTATCGGCGTTAGAAATATCGTTCGAAGAATATTAAAACCATATTCCTTAATTCACTAGCGTTAGTGAATACAATATAATAATCCTTGTATAAAGGATAGTGAAATCAGTTTTGATAAATCACTATTTCGATTCCGGAACAAAACCTAATTAGCGATTTTATTATCATATTTTGGCGTTTAAAAACTCGGGGTATTACATGGTATTTCTTGCCCTTTACGTAGATGACATCCTTCTACTTGGCAACAATGTGAAGCTGTTATCGGGGCGTAAAGAGTTGGTTATCCGATCGGTTTCAAATTAAAGACTTAGGAGATCGTGTACATTCTTGGGATCGAGGTTTCACGAGATCGCGAGAGAAAATATTGAGCTTATCTCGGGCGTCTTACATTGATCTTGTAATTACTCGTTTTAGTATGCGGAGACCGTCGAAAAGGATTGTTACCTTTCGGGCATGGTGTTCCTTTATCTAAGGAGTAGTCGCTATGTTTGCAAAGGAGATAGAGAAATGAGACAAGTTCGCTGCAACTTGGCCGTAGGAAGTCTCATGTATGATTCTATGAGCGAGATCCGATATACGCTATCACGGTGGGCATAGTAGCTGAATATCGATCTAACCTGGACAAGCTCATTGGAATGCGGTAAGCATATACTCAGTACACGAAAGGACTCGAGATAATAGGCTGGTTTACGAGCCGATAGTCTAATGCCTTTGGGTTATTGGACTCGGTTTCCAAGTTGACCATGATGAGAAGAAGTCTACCTCGGGTTATGTGTTTACCTTGGGAGGAGGAGCCATATCTGGCGAGTGCAAGCGGCGATGCGTGCGGACTCTACCATGGGCCAAGAATATATGGCGGCCGGAGGTGCTAAAGAGGCGTATGGTTCAAGAACTACCTCGTGGATCTAAATGTGGTACTGGTTTGCAAGTATCATAGTTCTTGTGATAACTTTCGGTGCAATAGCAAACTCGAAGGAACCACGGACCCACAAGGCAACCAAACACATAGAGAAAGTACCATTTCATACGAGAAATCGTTAGGCGAGGAGATGTGCTGATTGAGATGATTGATGCTGCGGATAACCTAGGCGACCCGTTCACGAAGAGCTCACCGCAAAAGTCTACGAAGAGCATATTCGAGGACTTGGATTGTGCAAGATGGCACTCACTTAGGCGGTAGAGAGACACATTGTATACTAAAGTTTGCTTTAGTATAAGTGGGAGATTGTTGGATTTAAGCTGGAAGTAGTTTTGGTTGAGCTTATATCTGATGTTTCTGTACCACTATTACAATCTCACATGCGAATTGTTTACTTGATTGCATATGTTTGTCCCTTTATCGCATATATAAGCTAGATCATACGATGTGTTGTAGATCATAGAATCTGTATGATTGGTCGAGCTTAATGCGATATAAAAGAATCACTGGTGAGATAACTTGAGGACGAGTTGTCGGTATAGGCTGCGATATAGATAAGAAGTGACTTGACTTGGTTGCTTGTCTGTCTTTGATGCGTCTACGGCGTATTGATGGATCACGATGAGATGAGTTATTCTATCGACCATCGTGAAGAACCTAGATCTCGATGATTTTACGTTGATCTAAACCTCGATAAGGTATTAGGTGAGTATGAGTTCTTGACCATCACTTTGACTTGTTATGGGTAGATTACATGAGATAACCCAATTCTCTGCATCTTGGGTGGTGGTAGTCTTGTATGTCGTACTAGTTACTTGTGTCGAGTCATAGTATCCGTTAAGGATGATGGCGTCCCTTAAGGAGCTTAAAGGTTTATTGTACTAAACCACGCAAGTTTAGTTATCTCAAGTACAATAATAAGGTTGAGTGGTACTACTTAAAGAATTAAAGATATTAATTATTTTAGCGATCGAACAACATTGTAAATAATTGATGGACGTGCGATATCTTAAATACGAGGATTCGTTAAGTCTAAGTGCGAGCCGACTCAACTTGAAGATAAAGGGTAAGTCGGCATTTATTCTCTAGTGGCATGAATAAATGTTTATGAATTAATTTATGTTACATCTTGAACATAAGATAATTAATTTATTTGAGGCCCATCTTTATTCTTTGCATTTGATCCACTGGTGGCCCGTCAAAGGCACAGTAGCTCGATGATTTTCTTCCACTTCCTTAGAGTCCCGCGGGACTCTGTTTTGATCTCTCTATCTTAAGAGATATTATTATATTTATTAGATATGAAAAAATTCTATCTTGATAGGATTTAGGGTTGCATTATAAATATAAGGTGAGAGAAAATCAACCTAATTCGAGAAGAAAATTTGAAATTTGCTATTCACATAGTGAGAATTTTCGAAAACTCTAGGAGTAAGGAAGAAGGCGAATTTCTATAGCACTCTCCATAGATTGTCCTCACTCGACATTGGAGTTTAGGAAATCGGGACACAGTCCAGAAGATCAAAGCACGAGTCTTGATCCATTCTTGCCCGACGAATTCGTAGGTAAACACGAGAAAACACCAACGTGTTGCAATTAATTATATAGGTGCATGCTAGGAATATAATCAATGTATGGTGAATTAAACAACCAAGATAGATCCTCGGGAGGTGGTTAAAATCAACTTTCCCTACAAGAGAAACCCAAGGCGTTATCTTTCAAAAATAGCTAAAAGCATTAAGATCGACCATATAAGCGTGCTTAATAGATCTATATTCATCTTAATATATCGTCAATAAGCGGATAAAAATCATGTTTATCGTGAGATAATGATCTCCATGGGTAGCGGTGAAAGTCGAAATTTGTTGTAGTTGGAGATGTTTCTTTATGCTTTAATAGACGGTTTTAATATTAAAGGCGTTTTATATGTGTCGGAGTTTGGTGGAACCTTATTTCGGTTTTCAAACTATTTATACATGGATATTCATTATTTTTGATAGTGGTGTTTCTATCATAAGAAATGGCGAAGTTATACGTGGTGGCACTTTATATAATTCACTTTATACTATTTACGCAAGCATAATACCTTTAATTATGTTGCATCTACATCAAACCTCAAGAAGATGAAGTTTTCTTAGCTAGATGATACCATTTCTTTGGCATCTTAGATTAGGTCACATCAATCTAAATAGGATCAAGGCGGCTAAGAAATGGGCGTTAGGTGAAATTACAGTTACTCGTTCCCGATCGTGAATCACGTATAGAAGAAATATATCGACCGGACCCTTCAAGCGAAGGGTTATAGAGCGAAAGAAGTGTTGGAGCTAGTCCATTCGACTGTGTGGACCGATGTCGGACAAGCTCATGGAGAATGCAGTATTTTGTCACTTTCATTGTGATTACTCGAGGTATGGATACATATACTAACTTCGCCATGAAGTCTGAATGCTTTGAAATTCAAAAATTTAAGGCGAAAGTTGAGGCGAAGCTAGGTAAGAGTATCAAGTCACTACGGTCGATCGCGGTGGCGAATACCTCGATGTGAGTTCATGGACTATTTGGTGCGATGTAGAATTACCTCCCATTTCATTACAAGACACCACAACAAAATGGTGTGTCGGGCGAAGAAATAGGATTCTCTTAGAAATGGTTAGATTAATGATGAGTTATGCAACATTGCCTATTTCATTACGGGGTATGCCTTAGAAACAACGGCATACTTGCTCAATCTAGTACCGTCCAGTCGATCGATAAGACCCGTTTCGAGTTATGGTTTGGGCGAAGCATAGTTTAAACCACATAAAGATATGGGGTAGTCCAACACATGTCTTTGAACAAGAAAGGCGACAAGTTGAAGGCTAGATCGAAGAAGCAAAATTTGTTTATTGGTTATCTAGAAAGCGAAATGTGGTTATTTCTATAGTCTAAGGATCGAATGTCGTTATTAGCATTAATGCCGATTCTTAGAAGAAGACTATATGAAAATCATAAATCGAGGTTGAAATCATACTTGAGAATTAGAAGATGATCGTGATACGCCACCGATTAAACGAAAGTGCGAGATGTAGGTGTCTAGTGGGAGGATCGACACCAAATACTTGAAATTGAAGTGGGTCGAGTTCACTGGAGATACCGGCTGTACAAGTGGCACCTATCCGGCGGGTTGTGCAGATGAGAACCACGAGTTCTGCGCCCGTCGTTGCCATTGTGCGGTGGCACCTCGTCGCAATGGGAGGTTGTTCGTCAATCCGGCGATTTATGTTCGTGGGTGAATCTTGAATTTAGTCGAGAAGCGAGCGGCTATAATCGACCCATGGACATCTGATGAGGGTTTACAAGACACGGATGCAAAATCATGGCACACCTATGGACTTAGAAATTGAGTCCATACTGACTATGGATGTATCTGAAAGACACCTCTACGAATGCAAGGAAGCCGTATGTAGTAAGTGGGTATACAAATGGAAGAGAGATTCAGATGGAGAGGTTTCGACTTTAAAAGCCAGGCTTGTGGCGAAAGGGTACACTAAGATTGAGGGCATCGATTTCGATAAGACATTTTCACCTGTGGCAATGCTCAAGTCCATCAGAATTCTTCTAGCCATAGCAGCTCACCTAAACCTTGAGGTTTGGCAAATGGATGTGATAACCGCTTTTCTAAACGGTTACCTTGAAGAAGGTAGAGACATCTATATACCGCAACCCGAAGGTTATGTGGTGAAGGGTGAAGAGCATCTAGTTTGGAAGCTTAAGAGTCCATTTATGGACTTAAGCAAACTTCGATCATGGAACTTCGCTTTGGCGGTGTGGTAAGTCTGTGGATTTACACGGTTGCCTAGCGAAAGTTGTGTGTATTGTTTAGATGTCAACGGTGACGTGGTATTTCTTGCCCTTTACGTAGATGACATCCTTCTACTTGGCAACAATGTGAAGTTGTTATCAGACGTAAAATGTTGGTTATCCGATCAGTTTCAAATGAAAAACTTAGGAGATGCAGCGTACATTCTTGGGATCAAGGTTTACCGAGCTCGCAAGAAGAAAATGTTGAGCTTATCTCATGCGTCTTACATTGATATTGTAATTACTCGTTTTAGCATGCAGACCGCCAAGAAAGGATTGCTACCTTTCAGACATGGTGTTCCTTTATCTAAGGAGAAGTCACCTATGACTGCAAATGAGATAGAGGAAATAAGACAAGTTCCTTACGCTTCCGTCGTAGGAAGTCTCATGTATGCAATGCTATGTACGAGACCCGATATCTGCTATGTGGTAGGCATAGTAGCTAGATATCAGTCTAACCCTGGACAAGGTCATTAGCCTGCGGTAAAGCATATACTCAAGTACCTAAAAAAGACTCGAGATTATAGGCTAGTTTACCAAACAGATAGTCTAATGCCTTTGGGTTATTCAGACTCGGATTTTCAAGCTGATCGTGATGAGAAAAAGTCTACCTCAGGCTATGTGTTTACCTTGGGAGGAGGAGCCATATCCTGGCGAAGTGCAAAGCAGCGATGCATTGCGGACTCTACCATGGAAGCTGAATATGTAGCCGCTTCGGAGGCTGCTAAGGAGGCAGTATGGTTCAAGAACTACCTCATGGATCTAGATGTGGTACTTTGTTTGCCCAAGAGTATCATAGTATATTGTGATAACTCAGGTGCAATGGCAAAATCGAAGGATTCACGGACCCACAAGGCAACTAAACACATAGAGAGAAAGTACCATGTCATACGAGAAATCGTTCGACGAGGAGATGTGCTTATTGAGAAGATTGATACTATGGATAACCTAGCTGACCCATTCACGAAGAGCCTGCCGCAAAAAGTCTATGAAGAGCATATTCGAGGACTTAGATTGTGCAAGATGGCACCCACTTAGAAAGAAAACTTTTGTAGAAGTGGGAGAAGCAAAGTGATAGTGTGTTGTTTGTAATAGCTAGTAGAGACACATTGTATACTAAAAGTTTGCTTTAGTATAAGTGAGAGATTGTTGGTTGTATACTAGAAGTAGTTTTGGTTGAGCTTGTATACAATGTTTCTGTTACCACTATTACAATCTCTATCTGAATTGTTTACTTGATTGCACATGTTTGTCCTTTATCTCATATATAAGTTAGATCATACGATGTGTAGTAGATCATAGAAGTGCATATGATTGATCGAGCTTAATGAGATATAAAAGAATCACAGCTGAGACAACTTGAGGACAAGTTGTCGGTATAGGCAGCGGTATAGATAAGAAGTGACTTGACTTAGTTGCTTGTCTATACTGGTACATCTTTGACATATTGATGGATCACAGTGAGATGAGTTCTTTTATCTGACCGTCATGAAGAACCTAGATCTCGGTGACTTTACTTTGATCTAAACCTCGATAAGGTATTAGGTGAGTACGAGTTGCTGACCATCACTTTGACTTGTTATGGGTGAGGGTTACATAAGATAACCCAATACTCTCCGCATCTTGGGTGGTGGCAGTGCTTGTATGTCATGCGAGTTACCTGTATCGAGTCACCGTATCCGTTTAGGATGATGACATCCCCTTAAGGAGCTCAAAAGGTTTATTGTACTAAACCCTACAGGTTGAGTTATCTCAAGTACAATAATAAGGTTGAGTGGTACTACTTAAGAAATTAAAGAGATTAATTATTTTAAGCGATCGAGCAGCGTAAATAATTAATGGACGTACGATATCTTAAATACGGGGATTCGTGAAGTCTAAGTGCGAGCCCGACTCAACTTCAAAATAAATGGGTAAGTCATCATTTATTCTCTAGTGGCATGAATAAATGTTTATGAATTAATTTATGTCTGGGCTGAACATAAGATAATTAATTTATTTGAGGCTCATCTTTATTCCTTGCATTTGATCCACAGTGCGGCGATCAAGGCCGGAGCTATGAAATTTCGTGACACTTATAGAGTCCCTACGGGACTCGTTACGATCTCTCTGTCGAAGAGATATTATTATATTTATTACATGTCAGAGATCCTATCTAGATAGGATTTGGGGTTGGATTATAAATATAAGGTGAGAGAAAATCAAACCCTAATCTGAGATGAATTTTGAAAATTATACTACTCGAATAGTTAGGATTTTGAAAATCTCAAAATGTGGAAGAAGGCGAATTTATGCGGTACCCTCCATAGATTGTCCTCACTAGGTATTGGGTTTTGGCGATCGGGATACGATCCGGAAGATCAAAGCACTAGTCTTGATCGATTCCTTGCCGATAAATTTGCGGTAAACACGAGAAAACACCAGCGTGTTGCGATTAATTATATAGGCGCATCTATGAATATAATCAATGTATGGTGAATTAAACATCGAAGATAGATCCTCGGGAGAGGTTAAAATAAGATTTCCTTCGAGCGGAGATATAAAACCGAGACTTGCCTTTGTTAGAGGGCGATTTTTGGTTTTGAGAGAATTTACGGCATTCTAGCTTTTGAATTTAATTTCTTTGAGAATTCAGGATTATTATTGATTCAAGATACTACGTTGTTCGTTGTGGATTTTCACGATTTTATTCAATCAATTCAATTCATGTTTTCTTCATTTAATTCTTGTTCTATTATTTCAATTATGAGTTGCTAAATCTTTTATTGAACCTAGGGTTTGTACGTCTGACTAGATTTTTGTGATTTATTTGTTGATACTATTTTACCTTCCCATTCATGATTTATGATTCGTGGCTCTAATTCTCATGTGTTAGTATCTGATCAGTATTGATGCATGCCAGTTATGTGGTTGATATTCTTGCGGAATTAATTGCATAGTCGATCTCTTGAATACATAATAGAGACCTTACCTTGTGATTTGGTGGAGATAGGTGAATTGTATGAGGTTATTCTTTGTGTGCTTTTGGTAATTAGCTTACTTCTCTTGAGACCTAGCGGAAATAGAGTTTAGGCTAACCCACTACTATAGGGTGTTCTGGAGGAAGACTGTAGTTACATTAGTGTTCCTTCATCTGAATATGGATTAAAATGGTAAACATGTCAATAAATTAATTGTGTGAATCTGGTTAGGTTAAGTACATCCTCAGTGTCAGTCTTTTATTCCTAAGTTTATTCCTTGTTTATTTGCTTTTCTTAGTTAGAGTCTAGTTTAATCAATACTCTCTTGATATTGTTGCCTGGATAATAATCAAAATTCTGTGTGAATTACTCACTATGTTATCGATTGTCAGTCCATGTGGATACGATAATAAACTTCTTTGTTTTATTATCATTTATTTGTTAGGAAATAAGCGATCACGGGTAAACACGAGTAAACACCAACATGTTGTAATTAATTATATAGGTGCATGCTAGGTATATAATCAATGTATGGTGAATTAAACATCGAAGATAGATCCCGGAGAGGGTAAAATCGATTTCCCTACACGTGCATGTCATTCTCGTTAATCGAATACAAAAAATTTGAAAACAATACCAATACCAATTCAACATCATAAGCGAAAATAATTTTAGAACATCTAAAATGTAACAACATCAATACCAACAACGAATATCACTATATAACAAATATTAATCCAAAATAATCAATCAAAATCCAACAACGAATATCACTTCATAAAAATATCCTTACTCAAAAGGTCGTTGAGGACAAGCATTCGTTGTATGCTCTTCACTTGATAATACTATCTTTTTCCTCGTCATGTCTTTTCCACACATGGTTCATCACCAATGCCAATAAATAATGTGCATGAGCGTCTGTAATGGCATTGACCCTTGCAGCGTGTGCATATTTGGCGACGTGATCTTGACGAACCCTCAACAACCGATTGCATCATACTCGACCTAGGGCCTTGACTGATGTGTGATAATTTAAGGTCGAATTTATGTAAGATGATCTGAGTCTAGTATAATCCATGTCTGGGATATGGTATAGATGCGATTTGATAAAAATAAGTCATCGAAAAAATAGGTATCTATAATCTTGAGACCAAAGTGAGTGACTTGTAAACAATCATGTCTAAAAAAAATCACAAAAATAATTTAAGCTACTCATAGGTATACACATTTGTAATACTTTAATTTTAGATAAATACCGTACCTAATAGCAGCACAAGCATGAAAACAAGGGATCTCGTCCGTCGAACTCACAACATTCACATGTCGAGATTACGCAAATCAACCACGTAGGATGTGTTTTCGTCTTCGACTTTAAACATGTGTGCGGTCGTTGAACAAACAACCAAGTGACGTCCCATTTCGACAGACACATGTAGCTTCGATGAGGCTACTTCAGTCAACTCATGCGACCTTGCTGCTACACTAGCTCATCACACGTCAAACCATTTCTCTGTAATAGATCGAAAAGTCTCAAGCAATGAGCAAGCGGTGAACACGAGCCTACAACAACTAACTATTCAAACTCGCAGCCGCATTCGAAGTCATGAAATTATAGCGTCGTACAGGGCATTTCAACCTAGACCACCTATGCTCCCCAATGGAGAGTAGATGATGGTGTCTTTGCCGGTTTTAGAACATCCACAGCAGAAAATATATCTCGAACTCCTCGATCGATAGGCATATGTAGCTGACTTGATAACTGTACAAACATGCGATCCAAATCATGCCATATTCTTCTGCAAATGGTAAAAAAACAACACATGCGCGATGCTCGAATACACAGACTCCATAGATTTTTCGATGTCCTTATGTTGATTAGACACAACTAAGAGATCATCGGTGACCAATGCACGAATGCCACGAGATAAAAACCAAGCCGCCGCCGATAGCGGGAAGATTTCTTTATTTTCATCATTACGTAACATCGACAAAACAAATTCCTTTATTCTTTCCCTTAAGATGAGTCCACATCTACAACGATGACGGTTGTAAATAATGCTTTAAAGCATGCAAACTCTATCGAGCAAGAAACAAATATCGAAACTCACCATCATGGGCCGTCTCAATATCATATAGTGTCCTGGGGTTAGATTCTCTCAATAGAAGCAAATATGATGGAAGCAACTGATAGGACCGTTTGAAATCACCATATGTCATCTCTATAGCAATGTTTCTTGCTCGGAGAGCAAAGCTGTAATCCATCTCAATGCCAAATTGTCGATGCATCTCTTCAATCATCGCTTTAGGCTTCAGTACCACGCCTTCGCTCGACCAATTTTCGTGCAAAATACTTACCAACAATCTTGGCGGGCACATATGGTGAGTAGTCGATTCAAATCGAGACATGTATAACTTTTATTGACAATTACTCTCCATATCGTTGCCATCTGGACGGCTCGTAGCTTAAAAGGATAACTGTTACCATGCTTGCGAACATATCCCAAACATGTTTTTCTTGACCGATCGACCACGTACTCTACATGATTCTCCAAATGGTACAATCCCACGGCTATTGCCAAGTCATCTTTCGTCTTAAATATCGAATCAACACATAATTGATCAGTATGGGCTCCAGAAGTGGTGGAATAACCGAGTTGCACAGCTCATGCTGCTGTATCATCATCTCTGGCTCGTGAAGTTGTAGCACGAGTCTCACCATCATGCTTGTGTTCGGAAATGAAGTTATGCTGTCTAATAACCTTATCAAGATATCTTGGTTGCCGAATCCAAGCACCAAATTCATTAGCCAATGAATCAAATATATCTCTATGTCGGTTCGTGTCTTCATCCTCATCTGAATACACTAGCTTGTCTTCCTCATCATTTGAAGACAACGGCTCGTCTTCATGTACAATTGAACTAGTACATTTTGCACTAAACTCAGGCAAGACTATATATCGTTGTGAACTATATAATACTGGTGTCTCTGTATGTACCATGTCTGCAGATTGCTTGTGTTTTTCGATCACATACACAACTGGACCATCCTTTTATTTCACAATCAATCGGAACAAATCAGTGTCAGTTTTCAACGATACTTTTATTCATTTTCCATCACTAGTGCTCTTCGTGTAGGAAAGCATATAATCAGATCCACCATTGTTACCTACTTGCTCATGTATCTCTCTTAGCAGATTAGCACGTGAAATCTGTTCTAAAGCCATGTATCACGAGAACCTAGTCACCGTCATGTACTACTGCTCTGTCCTAATACCACCACGATGTATAATAAGGCGTTTCCAAGACATATGTTTTAAAATAAGACATATAAGATATGATCGTATACATAGGATGCGAGAGATGAGTTGAGTATAGAATCTTGGCCGGCATTGGCCGTGCGAGAGTGTGCATGTACCGTGCATGGCCATCCATGGCGTGTCACGATGCGCAGGCGTGTACCGTGTGGGACCATGGATTGATAAACCGTGGGTGTCTTGTGCGGCGATTGCGGTATGTACCGTGTCTTGATGAGTGTCTTGCATTCATTAGTACACGGCTTGAATCTCATAAGTACACAGTATAGCCGTGTATAGTACACGGTTCAGTATTGACAAATCATATATTTTAAATTAACTAATTAAATGATCCTAAATATTAAATTAATCACTTTATTAACATAAAATCAACAAAAATAACATATGTGACGCATAAGCATATAATCGTGTACAACCGTGTACTCAAGAACACATTTTTTTTCTTCTTCTAAACATTAAATTTATCATTCCAGTAACATAAAATCATAAAAAAAAACATATTTCGGCCATAAATTTAACAACCATGTACAGCCGTGTACTCAAGAACATTTAAAAAAAATTATACCGGATATTAATTTACCTTAATCCGGTGACAATGCTCGACCACCTTTATTTGATTGAAAAATCACGGTAACATGTTCTAATTATTTTCGCCTCTCCTCCCTAACGTTTTCTCTTTGAAATTGTAATATTACAAATGAATTCGTTTGTGATTTGAATTCAATATCAACACTTTTATAAATTAAATGTTTAGCAACCACTTTTTACAATTAATGTTACCAAGTTTATTGATTTATTCAATTGTTCATTAAGTTTTCGAGAGAGAGAGAGAGAGAGTTTCGTGAGAGATAGAGATAAGAGAGTTCAGTTTTCCACACGAGAGAGAGAAAAAGAGTTATTATTTTAAATGGTGGGCCCATTAGGGGTAGTTATGTCTTTTATACCAAAATAGCTATAAAACTCATGTTTTTATGAGTGTGAATATAAAACTCATCCCACTATTTCTTTTAGCTATATATGAAGTTCCCCTTTCATATATTTATATATATTGAAATTAAAAAAATGCATCTAAGAAGGTCCAAACTACAGACCAATATTGTAGATGAGTCTTAAGTGCGGCACTAAAGCTAATAAATTAGAACATGTATTTGAAAATTGAGAGGTAAACTAAGTAAATATCGACACAATTAGGTATTGAATACCCGACTCGGGTATTAAGGTATCCTACTTAAAAATTAAGTCGGGGTCGTGGCATATTTTATACAAAGTCGAGATCGGTACTTGATCAACGAATAGTCACACTATTGAAAGCAGGAGTTATTTGTGAAAATTATCTTGAGACCAAACATTGTTGAAAAGAGCATATTGAGAGTTTGATAGAGAGATGATGCTCAAAAACAATTATGTTCACAAAATAGAAGAAATTAACTAATATAATGAATGATGTCTTTTTAATTACAACATAAAAGATCTTATAATGCGAACAATTCACCTTCTTCTAAGATTTTAAAAAGTTTATAAGCTTTGTTATCGAATATTTGAACAAGTTATAAACTATTGAAACACAACATCTTATAAGTTTCTAAAATAAACAGCGAACACCATCTAATCTCATTGGTGAGAGAGGGAGTGTGGGAGAATTTTGAGGCGAAAAGTGGATGAATTAACATGGTAAATATGAAAATAATAATATATCAGAGTTAATTTTATAATTTTATTGTAGCTTGTAAGATTATGAAAAAATAAAATTGGATTGAAGAACTCATTTTTTATGGAGCTTATAAGCTCTTAAAGCTTATCTTGAGATCTTATAAGCTATTTAGGAATATATTTTGTCAAACATTCTGAAACAACTTATAAATAGGGCCAGTAAAATGAGTCTGACCCAATGGGCCTGTCCGAGGTATATGGATTTGAGTTGGGTTGGACTTCAAAATTAGAGGTCTAAAAAAAATCTAGGGTCAACCGGACTTGGGGCCAAAAAAACTTATGGGTTTGGGCTAAAAGCTCTCTGGGCTATAATATTAAGTATATATTTTTATTGTTGTTTATTAATTTATTTTAAATTATTTACTATTTTAGATTATGAGTACAAAGCTTTAATTTATTTTTCGTTGTATTAGCATATAAGTTTAAACTTTTAATTTTGTTATTGATGAACTTAAGTTACTAGTTTCTAGACTTAAAATATTATTTTACATAATTATGTATTTTTATAATTAAATGTATAAATTTTATAGGTTATTTTTTAAAAAAATTGAGCAAGTTTTGCCCGACAGTCCACTCGAGACTGGGCTTCATATTCAATAGTCCAAAATTTGTAATAATCCAACCAACCCCGACATTTTTATCAACTATATTTATAAATTATTGAAGCTTACAAATCGATTAAAATAGGCTTAACCAAACACCCTCATAATTTTCCTTTCTCCATCAGATAAATCATGATACGAGGATTGTGTTTGGAATCGAATCGATTTCAAAAAATAAATAAAGAAAAACATTCTTGAGAGAAAGATATTGGCGGAAGAAAATTGCGCTTATATATATATATACACACATATATAAAAGCCAAAGAGTGAGTGAATTGGCGCTTAAAAAAAGTTAACAATTTTAAAAAGATTTGCCAGTTGTAGTTAACTGACCTTTCAACATAATCCAACAAATTTTCTATGATATTTGTTTACTGATAACCGCCAAAACGTGCAAAAGTAATGTGATGAGTACTGACACCTTATTTCTATCAAATCCAATTAATATTTTCCTTTTGATATGTATTTTTAAAAATTTATTTAGAAACTGTATAGTTGATTTGCAATTAGACTTCAAATATAGGAATTCTAATTTAAAATTGGAAGTCATGTATATTACCCGATAGATTATTTCATTGATATCGTTTTTGTTGGTCGAATTTGGAGCCCAAGCTGCTTTGAAAGCGTGCAAAAGTTAAAAGATTTGCCGAGTTGTAGTTACCTTACCTTCGGCATAATCCAACAAATTTTCTATAATATCGATTCTTGAAAACCGCCAAAACGTGCAAAACTAATGTGATAGTACTGATAGCTTTTTTCTATCAAATCCACTTAATATTTTCTTTTGATATGTTTTATAAAATTTATTTAGAAACTATATAGTTGAATTGTAATTAGGCCTTCAAATATAGGAGCTCTAATTCGAAGTCATGTATATTACCTAATAGATTAGTGCATTGATATACGTTTTGGTGGTCGAATTTGGACCCCAAATTTGAACTCGAAATTCAACCAGTTGAAGTTTTTGAACTTTACATCTTCTGAGATGTGAAATTAACTTATATCCATTGGATAATATCGGTGTTGATAAGCGATATTGATAATATTCGATAATTTTATAGATAAATGAGCTTTAAGGCTACAACTTTGGAGCTAAAATCGATTATTCAAGCACTTAGTCCCTATAAATATGAGTCTCAATCTCATATCGATACAAACTATTTGATTGAGAATCCTTAGAGTAAATATGCTATCTTTTTTCGGTTGTAATAGATTGGGTTTTACGAATGAGTGGAAAAAGAAATTTTGGCATTCAATGAATCTTAATTCTTAGTTTTTCAAGCAGTTCCTATTTCATGAGCGTGTTGATCTTTATATTTTACAAAACCCATTTTTTTGTTACTTTTTCTATCAGACCTTTCTCTCATGATATTCTGAAATATATGAATACAAATTGAAATCCTACATACTATTACAGAACATGATATATCTCAAACTAACTACTATTTTTTGCAGCCACCACATATAATTTTGAAATCATTTTTATGGTATTGCAGGAAATTTGCTTGAAGATGGCACCCTTTTACACTAAACTTACTGATATCAAACCTCACATTACCACCTCTGTTATAAAAGTGAGGTGTGTTTGAAAGTATACCACAAGAAATGCAGGAGGAGAGATCTTTGCAGTAGAGTGTGTTGTCCATGTTTGTGAGGTAAATACATGATGCATGAATAATATAGTTTAAAACTCTATTCTAAGTGATCATGTATGAATGAGGAATTGCATGATTCATAAATAATATATGGATTATTCTAACAAATATATGCAGATGCTAAACAACATACATATACATGTATACTTGAAAGACATGTTCATGTATTCATGTAGATGAAATGTGTTGATGCTAAACAATGTACACATTCATGCTAAATACTATATTCAGAATGCATTTGAAGCATATATATTTTCTTTGATCAGTTGTATATTAAAACTGTATTCGAAGTCATGATGTATGAATGATGAATTGCATGATTCATAAATAATATATGGATTATTCTAACAAATGTATGCAGATGCTAAACTATGTACATATTCATGTATACTTCAAAAGGAAATTAATTGTTCATGTACAGTATATGTGTTGATGCTAAACAATGTACACATTCATGCTAAAGACTGTATATACTGTGATATCATTTGAAGAAATATATTTTGTGAAAACAGTTGTATATTAATCTATCTATATATTCATCAGGGCACAAGAATACATATTTCTATAACAAGAGGGCAAATAAATGGCTTAGGCAATATGATGAAAGAAAGCAGTGTGTTTCAAATCAAAAACTTCTTTGTTCGCCAAAATATGGGTAGAAACAGAACAATAGTTAATCCTTTTCGCATTGCTCTGTTCGAAAAAAATTAGATTTCATAATGTTTTGATGATGCTATGCCGATGAACATATTATGTTTCAAAGCTTTTAATGACATAGAAGTCATTGAGGATGCCAATGAAGAACCATTGTTTGATATGTACTGATTTACATATTATTAGAATAATCTGTAGGTTAACACACTACTGGAAATCAAATAAATATTTTATGTTTTGTAGATGTGATGGGAGTGATTGTAGGAAAATGGTTTCATTAAAGATCAAAATGATGCAAAGCTCATCGAACTTGTGATTGAAGATCAAAAGTAAGTTTTGAAACAATCTAACATCTTATTGAATTGATATTTAAAACTTTTAAAGCGATACATTTTGTAGCCACAAAAATATATTGCACATTGTGAAATGAATATGTTGACTCATTTCAGAGTCAAGTGGTCAACAAGTGCAACAGTTTGCCAGTTGTGATAGTGCAATTCTGCAGGCCGACTCTGTACAGGGGTATATTTGCTTATTATTGTTTTGGGAAGTTTTGTTTTGTATATACAATCTAATACCAAAATTTTAGGTGATGTGCGTGTGTGTACCAGCACAAATGTTTCGAAGGTGTTACTAAACACAAGCATCAAATAGATAAATGATTTTAGAGAGCTGTAAGGATTTAAATTCCAGAATCATATTTAGTGATTTATACATTTTAGTATAAATTGATGTTTTAATTTGGGGCGATGTTTGTGGAGATATACACTTTTCGAACACGTTATTCCTAAAACTTGGCGACTATTGAAGATGAGTTTTCGATGGAAATGCGTGTGTGAAAGATATTGATTATGTGTTTAACAATG
This sequence comes from Salvia rosmarinus, assembly GCA_036937905.1. Classification (NCBI taxonomy): domain Eukaryota; kingdom Viridiplantae; phylum Streptophyta; class Magnoliopsida; order Lamiales; family Lamiaceae; genus Salvia; species Salvia rosmarinus. Next base: position 60,071,469 of record CM072815.1, on the reverse strand, counting down.
AGGTATTCTTATACTTCAAATTTTTATTCAAGTTACAGATTGATAGTTGACATTAAATAATAACCTTTTCTATTTTGGCAGGGCGGACAAGTTTGGGTATGTGGGACAGTTGTGTAACGACCGGCTTTGGTTGTGGTGACCCACAGACCAACACGAGTCTTTTCGGTGTGCTTTGTCCTCACTCACACTCCACAGAAAACTTCTAAGGGGTCACCCGTCCATAATTGCTCCAAGCGAGCACGCAACTTTAGAGTTTTGTGAGTTGTCTCCAGAAAACAAGATGCATCTTCTTTTGAGAGTCCATCTAATAAAAACTCTAAAGTTAATCATGCTGGCTTGGAGCAATGAGGATGGTGACCCCAGGAAGTTTTCGGGGAAGGTGAGAACAACTGTGAACTTCGTGTTGCTCTGAGGGACATCAGATAAAATTGGAGCGATTTAGAGAGCTCGTGTGTGTGTTTGCGAATACTGCGGCGAGAGAGAGGAGCGATCTATGGGTGCGTCGTCGGCGGCGGCAATATCATTGGAGAGGTTGTGGCGGCGGACGGACACGGTGTCGAGGAAAAGCGTTGGGTTCTAGGTGAGATAGAAAAGAGCCGATTTAGGGGAACGAGAGAGAGTTTTATGTTGGGCTTATGTTTTTCTTCTTTGGGCTGAAAATGTATGGGTCGAATTGAATTAGTTACATGGGCCATTTGATTTTTAATTTTAGAAGGGCTGGTTGGAGCTAATCTTAATTTTGGGCTCAACTTGAGCTAATCCAAATCCATGGATGAATTAAAGTAAGTTGGGCTTGAAAGTATTGGACTCTAATTTATCAATTTCTTTTTAGTTTTTGTTAAATCAATCGAGTTGGGTTTTAATGCCTTAGTAAAAATAAAATATGGCCTTTAGTTAAATGATTGTAGACTTGGTGGTTAAGCCTTAATTAATTTAAGTTTGATCTCCACTTTTATTAATTAAGATTAAGCGATGAGATAAATTAAGTCGGGTTCATGAGTTGATTCATTGACTTAATTTCTAATTTTAGAATTAATTAAATAAATTTAGTGGCATAATTAAATTAATTAATGTAATTATGCCAGTAATCATTGAAGTATACAAAACTATCAATCGGATTGAAGTTTAAAATCAATCAACCTTCTTAATAAGCTCGATCGATCGCTAATTGGAAGCATTCTCGTCTTCTAAATCGTTAAATAACGAGGTAGAATTTCTAACGAATTCGAGATACTAAAGCTAATTTAGAAATGAAGGTCAAATCCTAATGAAATCCTTAATAGAATAAAATCACGAACTCCTTCCAATAAGGATAGTAGTTCATTAGGATATCTTATATTTTATTCTTACAATAAAGGTCGATCGAGAAAGTGACTACTGAGAGTAGCGAGATAGAGTTTGTGGTCTGTGAGCAAGAATTGCTAAGAGGTGGGCTTTCTTATATATAAACGAAATCAAATGATTCATTCAAGCAGTTATTTTTTTTTCAAAATCTTTGAAGTGAAAATCTTTCAGTATTGTCTTGCCATAAATGTTTTGAGATTTGTGTATGATACTATCGTGTTTGGCTATGCGAAAATCCGAGTCGGTCGAGTCTGTCTTGGGGACCTCTAGGCGGGATTTGTGTACCTAGTGACCGAGTCATCCTAAAGGGATGACCGGTCCGATGATCGTGGAAGGAGGCCTCGCTAGGGACACAACAATAGTTCTGAGATATAGTGATTACAAGATAAGCGAGTCGATCGGATGAACTTTAGCTTCACAAAAGAATTTAGTAGGCTTGAGCTTTTAAGATAAAACCCTTGCGTTACTTTTGAGATGGCATGACAATTTACAATTTATCAGTATGTATGTATCTTTCGGCATGTGACCCTTGAGTGCTTTTGTACTCGACCACATATATTTCTAAATGTGCGAGGTTGAGCGTGATATGAATGGTGAAGTGCGAGCCGAGCTTTTGTCGAGTTTAGTAAAGAATGCCGAGATACATGTCTTCATCGTGTATCTCGGCTATGTTTTCATTGCAAAATACTTGATTATATTCTAATTACGGATATCGGTTCGGCCTTTAGTTAAGAATGTTCGACCCTTTCTATCCTCTCTTCTAATTCCCGTCTCGGTCATGATGTCCCGGCTTAGCTATCCTTAGCAAAGTCCGATCGTGACGAATGGTATCAGTCGAACCTCTTCCGATGCGGTGTGGTTGAGGATGAACCAGCGGGCTGGTGGGCATGTGGCCTTGGCGGAAATGCGGGTGATCGCGGTGTAGAGGCATGGACAATGGCGGCTCGATTAAGGCTTCAAAGCGGAGGGTACATGATTGAACCGAAGCATGCCGGAATGAGAGGATTTCGAGAATATCACGGTATGAGGCGCATATTTGAGGGAGCTTAAAGGATTTGATATGTGCTACTCATATCAACAAGATGCATCTTCTTTTAGGAATCCATCTCATAAAAACTCTAAAGTTAAGCATGCTTGGCTTGGAGCAATTATGGGATGGGTGACCCCTAGGAAGTTTTCTCAGGGAGTGTGTGAGTGAGGACAAAGCACACTGAAAAGACTCGTGTTAGTCTGTGGCCGTCAAATCCGGAAGCTAGGTCGTTACAAGTTGAGAGTGTGGATTGCACTATGAATTGGTGTTATATGGCATGTATAAAGTATATTAGGAAAGTGGCTAAGTTGAGCAATCGGTTTTTGTGGGAACTACAATAAAGTTGAGGGCAAAGCGATCAAGGTTTATGTCCTATATTACAAAGTATTATTCTTTGATTTCAATTACATTTTGTTAACTTATAAATTAATAAGCGGTACATGATAATTCTAAGCGTGGTTGATGCTACCAATAATGTGTCATTGTTGGTTTGGGACAAGAATGTATCATTCTACACGGAAGAGAATTCGAGAGATACAATTGAATGTGAATGAGGTCATTATTTGGTGTAGAGTTAGAAATTATATTTTATTATTCATGTTATATAAAGCTAATTTATTAATATGTTTCTTTATTACAGTTGGTCATTTGAGATTATTCCGAACAAATAAAATCTTTACTTATAGGAACACCATTACATTTAAATGCAACTTAGAGTTGATTTGTGCAATTTTAAAGATAAGTCTTATCTTTGTTGTAAAATCGCAACAAGCGAATATAATGAATTAGTTTTTAAGAAAGGGCTCTAAGGCGAAGAATTTGTGGACTTTATGGTGAGTCTTCTCAAAGGTTTATATGGGCGGTGTGAGACTTTGTCTTCAATCACAGACTTGACACATCTTTCTGATTATAAACATGTGAATTAGTCTACTGCATTGGTTATTTATTTTTTGTTATAATATTCAACAATTCAACATTTTGTTTAAAATTTGAGGATTCTCATAAAGCGACAATAGCCTCTCTTGGTCTTGAGAGCGAGTTGGGGGAGAATGTGGGTATGTTTATGATGTACGTGAAGAGGAAATTGGATACTGAGTTTGAAGGGTTTTGGCACAAGAGAAGAAGAAGGTGGTTGTTGTGAAGATAGAGAAAGAGTGATTGGCTGCAGTTTATATATATATAGAGAGAGAGTACTATGTTGAGTTTAGGTCATCTTAATGAATTACTATTCATGTTTTTATTTTGACCACCTATGTAATATTTGGGAACTTGACTGCTATGTAGATGCAAAATAGAATTTGCATAATTTAATTACCAGTCAATGAATTAAGATGACCATGAATGTATTTTGGTATTGATATTAATGTATGTAGTGTGATGGATATTACACTTTCTTAAACTTTCAGTACTCATTGCAGTTTTTTATAGTAAGAAAATTGTATTCATAGTATTCAGAATAATTATTTTACATAAGTATGTAACAAATTCTTATTTAGAAAAATCATTTAAATACAGAAAATAAAAAAAAAATCAATTTCTACTGACCAATAATTCATATATTTATGAGAAATATAAATACTTTTATAGATATAAAATAATTAAATTAAAAGTTATTTTAAATAATCAATGATTCAAAGTTCTATGATTATCATGCATTATTGCCAATTGCAAAACCACTGGCCTAAAGTCAAATAGTAAATTTGAAAGCATTTTTTAAATACCTAATTTGGAATGAAAGCTTTTCTAAATCGAATTCTTTCAAACCAAAAAATTTATAATATTTTGTTATGCAGTTTGTTTGCTTATAATGAAATAATTTATTATTTTTGGAGATGGAAAAATACTAAATATTCTTTTTACGAATATTTTGTACATCATTTATGTCTTAAAATGATTTATATTGATTTTTTACGTTGATAGATCTTTTTAATGACAACTAAAGGTTGTAGGTGTGCTTGATATACGATACAATTTGTATGTATATTTCCTCAAACTATTTTATAAAAAATATAGTTACTTTTTAGACCAAAGCGAAACATAATTATTTTTCAACAAAGCGATCGTAATGTTATTGTATTTAAATTATAAAAATTGATATAATAAAAATCAAATGATTGTTGGTTATTAGTGAAGAACCATAGTGCTATTATTAATCTTGTTAAGGGCCTTTCATCTACTGGCTGTGAAAGAATGATCATACTATTTACGATCTGATCGGGTTTTAGGTTAATACTCAACGAGGTTGTTACATTTTGGTCTTCTATAAATCCTAACTTCATATTCATTTCGCGTGTTTGAAGATTTTTAGTCTTAAGAAGTTGAAAATCCCATTTTTTCTATTTCAAAGTGAAGTTGGTTGCAGAGACTGGAATTTCGAGAAGGAAGATGGGGATAGCTGCCTGCTGGTTTTAGTTTTTTTATATATTATTACCCTTAATTTGTTTATTCTTTATCAAAAATTTGGTATAATATTTGTGAACACATCATCATCCAGAGCATTATTTTTATTTACAGATTTTAGAAGATGAAGAAACTTACAAAATCATGCAAACTCACTAGGAAACGATCTAAGGAGCATTATTATACATGTATGCTCTATTAATTTGACAAAATTATTAATTTCCTAAATATGATGTCATGTTACGAATTATTAATGTCACGTTGAATCTTTGAAGAATTGTTAGAACATTTACCTTTTTGCATTCAATTTTATTCGACATTTTCTTATCTTGATCTTTCTTCCAGTGATAATGTTCATATGTAATTGAACACATAATTGATTAGTATGACAAAGTGCGAAATATTTTGAAGACTAAAACTCATTAAATATGTAAAAATACTTATTTGTTGTCACGGTTGTGATAGCTGATACATTTCATGGGGATTTCTCGAACAAAATACTACAGTGACTCGGAAAACTTAATTTGTTTGTGAAACTTGAAAGAAATTGAGTTTTAGAATACATTTTGCTAGAAACTTTGTAGATAAGGCTGATTACTGTGCTAAGGCTAGTACTTTCCTATTTTTAACCTGTCAAAAATCCCCAAAATTATTTTCTGTTCAAAATATGAAATATGAGAATAAGCTGAAGACTGTGCGCTCGATCTACTTAGCTTATTTGTACATATTTGGTATTTCTTTAATTTTGAACTCTGTACAGATGAAAAATTAGAGGATTAGCTTCATAGGTAAATGTATTATTGTAGAGATGTTCAATCTTACTAAAAACTTAAATAAAAACATGTACCTTTGCATCCCCCATCTTCGTACACGTTCGATTTTCATGATCTATGGCTGGAACTTTTTTGTTTCGCCGTATGATTTCCAGCCAGAGGCGAATGAAATGGCTTAGTATTTAAGAGCTTTGAGGTTTTTTATTTTGTACAAACATAGATCTGGTTTATGGAAATTGAAATTTCCAGAGGAAACGGAGATAGAAAAATGGTAGAGTATTTGGATGGAAGGTAAGTGTTTCGAATAGGTTTGTGCACCATTTTCCCTGGATTATTCTATCCAAATCTATAATCTGTAGGAAAAATAACTAGGGCCAAAGATTTACGGAGGTGTAGAAAAGATGTCGATGGTTAGGAAATAGGGTTTCGATGGCACATGGTGAAGAGGGTGGAAGAGGGTAGCTTCTGGATAAGAAAAAAAGTTTGGAAGACACATGGTGAAGATGGAGGAAGAGGGTAGCTTCAGCTCATGGAAGAGAAATAGGGTTTTGACGACGCATGTGGAGAGGGTTGAAGGGCGGCGCATGTGAAGAGGGAACAAGTGTGGCATTTTGAAACCTTAAACACTGAACACACATTTCAATTTATATGTATGCCTTAACAAACTTAATTAATTTGGTAGTTGGGATATCATTATGACTCAAAATTTGAAATCAATATCTCTTGTCAAATCTGATTTAAATTTTGGCATCTGCATCGGCAACTTATTAGGCGCGTTTTTTAGAGCATTAATAATGCATTGGTAGGTTGTATAGATAAGTGTGCCATGTACTGTAATACATTGATAAATATATGTAGGTGATTTTAGCTTTCCAAAACATAATTATATATTTTGTAGATTGGTATTGATAGGTGTGTCATGTGTTGTACTCTATTTATAAATATTGTATCAAATGTTAGCTTCTAAAAATATAATTATATATTTTGTGTATACGTATGGATTGGTATTCCTAAGTGTGTCATGTGTTATAATATATTTATAAATATATGTATCAAATATTAGCTTCTAAAAATATAAGTATATATTGTAGTGCATACGTATGTATTGGTATTGATAGGTGTGCCATGTCTTATGATATATTTATAAATATATATCAAATGTTAGCTTTTAAAAATATAACTATCCAGTAGAAATTATCATACATATTTTAGAATACATACATACATATATATATATATACATACATACATATATATATTAGATGCTTATTATTAGGGAGATTCGTTGTGATTTGCAGTTTCTACTAAATAGTGATATTGTATTTAAAAATTTTGTCTATAATGTGGAATATTTGATATCAGAATTGACATATACAAAGATTGCACGCCTTAATCCAAATTCAATAGTTAATAGTGGAGTATCGGAAGTATATTGTGATGCTACTTTGAAATCAACACCTTCAAAAGCATTAGGTAAAGTTGGGCGTGATGCGTAGATTTTTATATTATATTTGAGTTGTAATTTACATTTGTATATGTTAGTGTTACTTTAAATCATACCAAATTAAGTGACATTTTTGTACTTACAGGTGTCAATTGTAGTTTGTCTTCTTCAATACTTGGTACAGAAGTGAATAGTGCTGATATTATTTCGAATAATAGTAAATTTGCTTGTGACGGGCAAGGTAACATTAAATCGATTAAAGATCATGGTCTATCTTTATAAATCACGTGTTTATTCTACTATTGATTTGGATAGGTCATTAAAATCCACTTGAAGGTCATTTTACTTTATTTATATTACATTTATCATTTTTTTCGACCATATTTATTGCGTTAACTATCTTTCTGTTTGAGTTTTAGTTTTTTATATTTAATTAGTGTGATGTTATTCTTTGTGTAAATATTTAGTAATTGCCTTTTTTATGTAATGCTAATGTTGTGTGCTTTTATTATTCTTGCTTAATATATACATATAATTTTTTAATATATTTATAAATATAAGTATCAAATGTTAGCTTCTAAAAATATATCTATTTTTTGGTTTACAGAATATTGGGATATTGGTGATCCAAATTACACATGTTCTTATTGCGGTGCCTATTTTTGGTACAAAGAAAGGTTAGGGAAAATCCTAAAATGCAAGAGAGCCTAAATATTCGTTGTGTTGTGTTCAAGGAAAGATAGAGCTTCCAAAAATTGTTTGTCCTCCAAAAGTATTATATGATTTGGTATTTGGTGATGATTCAAAAACTAAGCACTACTTACAAAACATCAGATCTTATAATAATATGTTTGGATTTACATCGATGGATGGAAAGATAGATCATAGTATGAATCAAGGTAACAGTCCCTCGGTATTTCGTCTACATGGGCAAAATTATCATTTGATTGGTAGTTTGATGCCATTGGATGGTTGTCGTCAACATTTGTTCAATGTATATTGAAGCGAAATCAACAATAGGATTCTTGCAGTCAGGTGACTTCTTTTATATCATCACACACACACACACACACACACACACATATATATATATATATATATATATATATAGAGAGAGAGAGAGAGAGAGATTAAAAATTTTGTTTGTATTTGAGAGAAATGAAAGCCGTTGATAAACTTCATACAAAATTGTTTAAGATCTTCAAAAATGATCGATGAACAAAATGTTTTGGCCAAAGTTTTTAGGATGGCGAAGGAGCATATTTGAGAGAATAACTCGGTAGATCTTAAATTAAGATTATTTAAGTAAGAGATGCACGATGCTCGAACATATAATTTGCCTTCTATTTGGAGATTCTTGCATTGGTGGTTGGAGATATAGATGAATCGATGGGTAATAGAGATATTATTTTGGAGTTGAAAGTGGACAACTAAAAGCGCGTTGTGAGCTTAATCTATCTTATCTTGCATTGCGGTATCCATTGATTTTTCCTTATGGTGAGGATGGATTTAGTGGATATCCCATTCGCAAGAATAGAAGTTCATGTCTATATGTGACTTTTGACCGACTTTACTATGGTTTATAAATGTTCATAGTACGGATCATATGAGATGATCGTCAAGGAAAGCGAGTTATTTTACCGGTATGATAAGCGATCGTCGGATATAAACATAGCTAATCAAAGCGATCAATCATTCGATTACTCGATAGCGCGTAGGCTAAAGGGATAAGCAATTCATCGGACTCAAGTCGCGAAGGACTTGTCGAAAGGATTCAAGATTGAACATAACTTGATCGGGGCAAAATTGATGCAGTACAACCTCCGGTTCAATCGGCATAAAAGTAGTTATGATCAAGCATCAAAATTATCGAGTTAGGCGGCAAATAAGCGTGTGGACATGCATATGACGATGCATGCCCAGGTTCTAGAAACCTTTCTAATAAAGCATTAAAACAAGCGCTACTCTGCACCACCTCGCACCCATCATCGATCCTTGCTCAACTGCACATCAAAAGCGAGATGCGGGGCTAAGTATAAAAGTACTCGGTGGACTCATTGCGAAAATATTTTCTTTATCAAAGTTATTGAGCGCCCACAATAGCACATGAGGATTTTAGTTAAAGACTCATGCCCGTCAAATATTTTATCATTTTCCAAAAGTGTCGGGCGACTATTTTATCACGTTGTTCCATATCGGTAATTTATTCATCAATCATCGTTCGTTCATTCGCGCACTATGGGTGGCCACCTACACATAGTCGCCGTGACCGGCGAGGTAGCTAACCTTAACACACGGTCACCGTGTACACAATCCGAGTTAGTCCTCAACTAAGTCGGATCCGATCGATACCCTTTTTAACGTTGGTGGACCAACTCGTTCACATACCACATTGGATATACCAATCAATTCTCGTCCCACATTTGGACAAACCAACCTCGGATATGGACACAACAAAACATAAATATTTGGCGATCGATAACGGTTCATGCGATAATATTTCATAAAGCTTTTGTAAATCATGCTTTGAGTTATGCATAATCATTTTGTTTGAAAAGCCCGCCTCGAATTGTCCTTCTTGAAGTATCGCTAGTGATCCTTGTCGTTTTAGTCTCGTCCATTTGGACCTTATCAGCGTAAGAGATATAATTTAGTATGTCATTCGTTTCTTTCGAAAGTATTGCTAATATTTAACGTACTCGATATCCTTTAAGTCCTTGGGTTTTAGGATTTTTGTTATCGATAAGACTACATTAACAATTATATTTAGTCTATTCGATTAGTCTCGTCATAGCGATAGGCGACACTTTGTCGTTGCATTCTTCTCGCGATCGATGTTTCTTCACGTCGTTTAGTACAATTTATGAATCTAAGTTCATAACTAATATTAAATCGTTTGTTAATGCGTATCGATGAATTCGAGTTCGATAACTCATTCGTTATCATCATTTCCTCGTCGCGTTTCTCACCTCACGCGTCCCGTATATTCTAACGGAAAAACTCATACACAATCAATAAATATTTCTCGTGGTTCAATCTTCGTCTAACAAGCGTTTCTGAGTTAAAGCTACTAATATTTCTCAAGCATCTACTTGGCATAGTTAATATCATTAATTAATCAAATAAATTAATTAAATATTAATTTAATTAATTAAGTCCACAATTAAAGTTAACTAAATGGGTTAGTTTAAAGTCGAGAACATTTGATTAATCAATCAAATTACTTTAATTAGTTGATATTTAGATTATTATTTAATTAACTAAAATAAATCCCCAAAATTTAATTATTAGAATTAAATCTTCTATTTAATTAATATCTGAATTAATTCATCCTTAATTTAATTTAATGGATTCTAGAAGTAATTAATTGAGTCCATTATCCATTTATATACTTAGCCCATTATTTAAAAATAAGTCTAAGTCCATTTCAATTTAATTAAAGAGTCCGTCCATTTAATTAAATTCCCGCTCAATTAATTCAAAGTCATTTATCAATATTATTTTAATTGATCAACTCCACATGACTTAATTGGTCGAAGACCTATTTAAATTAATTAATTAAGGCCCATTGCTCTTAATTAATTAAAGTCCTCCCAAGCTAATTAATTAAGTTTAAGTAGCTTAATTAATTAATTAAGTCTAGCTCGATTAATTATTAAGGTCCATCTAATTCAATCAATAAAGCTTAAGTAGCTTAATTAATTAATGTCTAATTATAATTAATTAGTGCTTATCAACTTTATTTAATTAAAGTTGATCTAAATAATTCCTTAAGTCGAAAGTTTAATTAATTGAAATGACTTAAATTAATTAAAGCGATTTCTATTATAACTTAAGTCCGACACTTAAATCATATGAGTCAATACAATTAATAAGAGGCCCGTATTTGGAAGCCCGTCAAAAATAATAGTCCCGATTAATTAAATGGCCTAATTTTGTTGATCGAATAAATTCTTTATCTCGGCCCAATTATTTAATTCTCGGACTAACTATTAAATCTTGGCCCGACTAATTATTTTCGGTCCACTAATTTAATTTAATCCCGTTTGTTTGGCCCGAATAATAAAGCCCACTAAACAATTAAAAAAATAAAACAAAACCTCTCGGCCCACTTTTCCTACCCACACTAGTTTTCTACCTATCCCAACTTTTCCCAATTCGGATCCTCTCTAAATGCATCCTCACACACACACACATATGCCGTCGCATGCTCCTCTCGGCCGGCCATATCGCGGTCGTGACGCGACCACCTCACTTCTCTTTCCCGCTCACGCGGCGCTTGCATGTCGTGCCCGTGCCGCCGTCGGCGTTCCTTCTCGAACAACGCGTCTTCGTCGGTGGAGACCGCCGTCGTGTCGTCGTCTCGGTGAGTCGTCGTGACCGGCGACACCATGGTCGCATCAGCGGCCCGTCCGGCCTTCCTCTCATTCTTGCTACTCACGCACGAGACACACGCTATCTCGTGCACAAAGCGCGTTTCCTCTCTTGGTAACCTTGCTTGCCGTGTAAATCGTCTCGGCCGTGTTCCGACCACCAGCGACGTCCGGACCAGTGACGCCGCCGTCGAGGAGGCTTGGCGTCGTCGTCGGCGTGCAAAGCCGCCGGGCTTATTTCTTTGTCGCCGTTGGTTTAAAATCATTTTTTGTTTCGTTTGTATTAAATTCATATGTTCTTGAGCTTAACAATTTCCGACTCTATGTGTTCGTATATGTTTGTATCGGTGAGCGATTTATGAAATTTTAAATATGAGGAATTGTGTAATAGGTGGATAGCGAGAACCTTGGTGAGGTTTATGGGTATTCTTTTCTTCTTACGCTATCTCGATCGAAAGTGGAGGATTTGCTTGAAAGAAGAAATTGATTGATTGTTTGGAAAAAAATAAAATAAGCAGGTTGAATGTTTTAAATCTTGAAATTATTACCTTCTTGTTCTTCCTATTTCTTTGTCTGCGGAGTGTTGTGAGGTTGAGGTGAAATTTTGAGAGTGGAAATGTAAAATAAGTTCTCGTATGTGTTGAAGTGATGGAGAATGAAATAGTTAAAGTGAGAAGAAAACTTTGTTGTCTTGTGTGGCGGCGATGGGCTGCGAGAGGGAATCGAGAGGTGAATCGGTGTGCGGAGGTGAGAGATGGAAGAAGATATGGTTGAAGTTGTTGTTATACTCAAATAGACTCTTTTTTGAAATTATAAATTTTCGGATAATTTACGATAGCGACATATCACTCGTTTCGTCGAGCGAGGATCGATGATTGTGACTCGTCCATGGCGATTGGGATATCGAAATTGTTACCTCGATTGTCATTGCATACATTCGCGATTCGATTTATCGGATCCGATCATAATACGCTATCATTTGATTATCAATCGATAAATTTTCTAGTTTATAAATATAAAGGAAAAGATCAAATAACAATTTGGATTAAATTCTTTGTTAACAAAATTTTATTTTACGGGTTATTACATACCATCCCTTAAATTAAATTTAGTCCGAAATTTGCTAACCTGGAAGAGATTTGGGTATTTCTCCTTCATAGCTGATTCTAGTTCCCAAGTTGCTTCTTGTCCATGGTGTCTCCATAGAACTTTCACTAACGGTATATCTTTGTCCCTTAGCTTGTGGAGTGCGTCGGTCCAGATTTCCGTGGCGGTTCTACATAACTCATATTGTCATCGAGGACAATATCATTGGCGATATCACATGGTGGGATCATGTATGTACTTCCTTAGTTGTGAAGCGTGAAACACATTGTGCGTTTCCAAAACTTGGCGACAATCTGAGTCGTAAGCCGCGGTCTATTCTCTCGAATTTCATAGGGTCTATGAAGCGTGGTGTGACTTCCCTTTTATTCGAATCTCACGATCCCTTTAGATGGAGAAATTTTCAAGAAGACCTTGTCTCCTCCTCAAAATGTAGTTACATGCGGCGTTTGTCGTCACGACTTCTGTCGGTCTTGGGCCTCCTTGATCCGTTGGCGGATCATCCATGCGATCTCAATCATCTCTCCCGAGTCGGTCCTAATACTCTCATTTCTCCCACTTCATCCCGATGTGGTGATCGACATTTCCTTAGTAAAGCGCTTCGTGCGGGGCCATTCGATAGTCGCTTGGTAGGCTGTTATTGTGGCGAATTCCACAAGTGGTAACACTTGTTCCCAACTTTCTCTCTATCGAGGACAGCGGTTCTCGGCATGTCTTCCGGTGTACGAATGGTCCTCTCGGACTGACCGTCCGTCGTGGGTGGAGCAGCGATGCTGAAGTGTAGTCGAGTCCCAGGTTCCTTTGTAAGCTCACCCGAGATCGGGCGTAAATTTGAGTCTCGATCGGGCGTGATAGTCTTTGGAACTCCATGTGAGCGTATGACCTCTCGAGCGTACAAGCTGTCTAGTCTATTTGACCCATGTGTTATCGGAATGGGTAGGAAATCGCGCTCTTGGTCGATCGATCGATGATGACCCAAATAGCGGTATTTCCTCTCTGTGATTTGGGTAGTCGGTAACAAAGTCCATGGCTATATCATCCCATTTCCATTCCGGTATGTCTAGCGGTTGTAAGGTTCCATACGGTCGTTGGTGGAGTGCTTTCACTTGTTGACACGTCGAACAACGTTCTCTGAATGAAGCTACGTCTCGCTTCATTCCATCCCATAAAATTTCTCTTTGAGGTCTTGGTACATTTGGTCTTTGTCGGGGTGTCTTGGTATAAGAAGTCTCATGAGCTTCCTTCATGATTTCGTTCTTAAGCTCCTAAATCTTACGGAACACACACCTCCGTCATACAACAAAACGTTATCATTGCTTCTTTGAAATTTTTGTGGTTATTGTCCTTGATCTTAGCTCGTATTTCTTCTAGCTTCTTGCTCTCTCTACGAGCTTCTAAGATTCGGACTCTTAAGTGCGGGATTGCAATCAATGTTGCAATCTGACCCTCTATCGTCGAGAGCGGATCTATGACTTGATGTTCATCTTACGAAATTCCTTTATGAGTATTTCCTCATGGTGAGGAGACATCCCAAACTAGGGTGAGATTTGCGACTCAAGGCATCGGCTACAACATTAGCGTTGCACGGGTGGTAATTGATACCACGTCGTAATCTTTCACTAGCTCTAACCATCTCTGTTGCCTCGTGTTAAGATCTTTACGCTCGAAGAAATATTTCGAGGCTCTTATGGTCGGTATAGATCTCACGTCTAACTCCATAAAGGTGATGCCTCCATATCTTTAAGGCATGTCGACCATTGCTAATTCTGGGTCGTGCGTAGGATAGTTCAACTCATGTAGGCGTAATTGCCTTGAGCGTAAGCAATAACCTTGCCTTCTTGCATCGACACACAACCTAGTCCATTCTTGGAAGCATCCGTGTAGATTGTGTATTCTTTATACGCCTCGGTCTGCCGATCATGTCTTGTCGTCGATAACTCCTTGATCTCTGAAACTAGCCTCACACTCGGCGGTCCATGTGTACTTGATTCCTTTCCTCAGCAGTTGGGTCATGGGTGGGCTATCGTTGAGAATCCTTGATAAATCTTCGATAGTAGCCGGCTAGTCTAAAAACTCAATTTCATTCGGGTTCTTTAGCGACTCCCGTTCTCGAGCTGTATCAATCTTGAGGGTCTACTTTGATTCCTCGGCGGACACGATGTGACCTAAAATGTCACCGCTAACAAAACTCACACTTGCTAAACTTGGCGAAGAGTTGCTCTTGCCTCGATGTTTGTATACAGTTCTCAAGTGTTCTTGGTGTTCTTGGTTATTCTTGGAGTATATTAGGATATAGTCTATGAACACTAAGGCAATTTGTCTAAGTATGGGTGAAACACCTTGTTCATAATATCCATAAATCTTCTTTGGGGCATTTGTAAGTCAAAGGGCATCACGATGAATTGAAATGACCATACCTTGTGCGGAAAGCCGTTTTAGGTACATCCTCCGGTCTAATCCTCAATTGGTGATATCGACTTTAGATCTATCTTAGAAAAGACTCACGCTCCTTTAAGTTGATCAAGCGGATCGTCGATTCGAGGCGAGGATACTTATTCTTAAGAGTTATCTTGTTTAACTCTCGATAGTCTATACACGTCCTCGATGTACCATCCTTCTTTTTCACGAAAAGGGCGGTGCTCCCATGGAACACTGCTGGGTCTAATGAATCCTAACTCGAGAGTTCTTGCGGTTGGATCTTCAATTCCTCAAGCTCCTTTGGTGCCATCCGGTATGGAGCTTTTGACACGAGGCGAGAACACGGTTCGAGTTCGATCGTGAACTCGATCATCGGTTTGGCGGTAATCCGATAGTTCATTTGGAAACACGTCGGGATATTCCTTCCACGATCGGGATGTCTTCTATCCTCCTCTCATTCGATCTTCCTCACGGAGGTAGAGCGAGATAGGCATGGTTCTCGGTCTTGTTCGATGCGTCCTTGCTTGTAGTGCGGATATAATTGGGACTCTCCTCCCATGCGATCCGTGAAAGTGCAGTAGATTCCTCTCGGGGTGTTGGAAAGAAATTTTTCTTTCATTACAGGGATGGTCGCACTATGTTCGATTAACCAATCCATTCCTAGGATTATGTCCACATCCGTCATAGGTATGACATGAAGGTTATCTGTCGTGACCTTAAGTGAGCCTAGTCGAGTTCTGGGTTCGAGCATATGTGGGTTACCGTTCTTATGCCTCCTCTTGGGAAGAAATTCTCATAATTTGTTCGGTAGCGTTTAGGATCTAATCCTAAGTTCTCTCGCATGCTTGACAATAAAGGAATCGAGGCGCCGATGTCAAGCGGTGGGATATGAGGCATTTGGAGGTATTCCCATACACCCAGTTTCCTTGGTTCCTTGGCGGCTCTTGCGGAAGTCTCTTTCTGATTGAGGCGTGAGCCCTCGCTTCTTTGAGGCATTGTTGTTCTTGGTATTCTTCTTCTTTTGTTGTTGTTGTTGTTGTTCTTCTTCTTTGTTGTTGTTGAAATTTGGCTGTATTCTTCTTCGGCGGTTGCCGCCATTATTCTTGTCGTTACCGCCGTGGTTGGTATGGTCGTCGGTTTGGTGATAATCTTGGACGGGGGCTGTTGTTGGAGCAGTTGGGCTTGAATAGCCGGACGGTTGAGCTTAGTTGGGCACATTAGGCGGCCATTTCCTCTTGGCGTATCGAGGCGGTCTGCGGAGAAGTGCCGCTTTGGCGCGCTTGAAGCATCCATCATTGGTGAATCGCCGCCCCTTATGACTCTGTGACACCTTGGGCACGAGGGTCGTATGAACCTCTGGTTTCCCCGCGGTCTGGGTACCATAGTCGTCCATTTCCTTGCCGTGCCGGATGGCACGTTGTTTTCTGCCGTGCCGGATGGCACGTTGTTCCTGCCACGGCCTCCATCGGCTGGCTGGTGTTAGATCCTTGCCCTTGGTGGGGTCCTTCCCACTTCCTCTTCCGCGATCTCCTTGGTGAGTCGGGGATGCCTAGATGGCGACTCTATCTTGAGCGAGCAGCCTCGATGTCGATGCCCGGCGAGGGCCTCACGGTAAGTCGGATCTCGTGACCACTAACGACACCACGATCTCATGGCGAGTCTCGCCGAAATTTCTCGATCCTCTTCTCGTCGGTGTCGACCGGTGAGGTGCATACCGTGACATTTCACGAGCATGCGGTCGTGTCGGTGACCGTGGTCTTCCTTGGCGCAAGTTGTAAAACTCGTGCTCCTTCTTCTTCCGGTAACTCTTGGGAATGTACTTCCGTACACTTTCTCCTTGAATTCCTCCCGAGAAATCTTCGATTCTTCCTCATCGAGTTTTCCTCTTCGCCTCCACGAAGTCGGCGGCGCGGTCATCGGAAGGCAGCATGACAAGCGTTCACGAGATGTGCGGTGGAGAAAATTGAAGATTCGCTCGGGCGCGAATCCATATTCGGCGTCCACGGGATTCCGGTCCGTTGAAGGTGGGCGGGTTTTGCACGAGCATAGTTCCTCGATCCGTCTTTTGCGGTGGTGGTGGTGGTGGTGGTGGTGTGGCTTCTCTTTCGGTGTTATCACATGATTCCTCCTTCTCGGCATCCTATCCTTCATAAACACACGAAATTTGATCTCGTCTTATACCATCCATCAGGATTAATGTATCTATATGTATCAACTTGGTATTTATATAAGTAGCAAAATTTTAACACAACATCGAACACCACATAACACAATATTAAAACAAAAGGCTCTCGAAGAGCTATCATCATATCACATCAATTGCCTCTACGAGGACTTTCAGTAGCGTTTTTAAGCTTTACAAAAATACCAGGTACAGAGTATGATGCCCAAAAACAAATATCAGCATCACTCTGTGTACCTCGTCACGGTGCGTACAAAAATCAAAACGCTACCATGGGCATCAAAAGGGGTTCATGTCGGAACGACTCATCGTTTCCGCATGCATCAAAAATATACAAAGTATATAGACAAAAGACAATCTAGTCCTAAGAACTAGATCTATAGTGCAGGGGTGTAGATCGGGCTCCATGCATCGGTCGGGGCTGGAAGCTTGGGAGCTATCCTCCTCCATCTCGTCATCGGTGATAGATCGCCCTCGGGGTCTTCCTCTAGGTCTTCCTCGGGGTCCTCCTCGGATCTTCCTCAGGGTCTTCCTCGGGATCCTCCTCGGATCTTCCTCGGGTCTTCCTCTTGATGTCGGACACGGGGGCCACGGGCTCTGGATCCTAATGACCTGGCGTCTTCCATGGCCGCTAGGTCTCGGCGAATCTCGGCCATGACCTCCTCAGCGGTGGGCGTGGGTGGGGCGGCGGACGGGCAGTACATGCTCTCTCTCGTTGCCTACAGCTAGGCCACGTGGGTCCTCGATCTCCACGAATTGTGGTACACAGTGCACAATGGGGTGGCGGTGGCGGGTGGTGGAGGCCGGCGGTGGGGATGGATATGGGCATGGCATGGCCGGTGGTGATGGTCGGGCGGACAATGTTGAGGATGGAATCCTCTGGTGGTAGGGCGGGAATGTGGTGTCGGGGATGGGAAGGTCGGCCTCAAACATGTCCACCCAATGCCGAGCGAGAACACGAGCCCGTCTGGCATGCAAGCAGGGCACCTCGGGTGAAGCCACTCCGGAATCTCGTCACGCCATGTGTATTCCGTGCGGGAAGATACGGTCCATGTGGTGCAGCTCCGTGCACGTGAACACATAGCTCGGATGGCTAGCAAAGCGGGCGGTCCGCCTCGGATCAAAACTCTCTCGCCGGTAGATATAGTCGCCGAAATCTCTCGGGCGTATCTCTACGGTCGGATGGCGGTCTCATGATAAGTCGTAGTACACCGTCATAGTGCGATGTACCGGGCATGTCTGGCGACCCGATGGCGTGTGAAGTGCGCGAGCTTCGCCAGTCGTCTCCGTGGCACGTCGGTAGGGCGATGCGAGCGTATCACCTCCTCGGGGTGGCCCTAGAGGACGGGGCGTCTGTCGTGAACACGGTCCGAACCATCGAAAGGAAAGTATCACTATGGTTGGACACGGTAAACATAGCGGTGTATCTAGTAGAGAATGCGTACACAATAAACATCTATCTGAGGAAGGTTATAGAATCTACATTTCTATGATCTACATACCCAAATCCTTTTGGCATTACTTTCTTGGTTTGGTCTCAGGGAAGAGATGGTATGGTTTCTTAAGGTAGGGTAACGATCGAGTCTAGCCGGGTAAAGGCTAGGAGGTCACCCTATCTTATTGGGTTTTGGTTTCTTATTACTACTCACGTTATCGCATCACATCATATCCGTTCTCATTATGTACTTACAAATCGTTATTTCTTTTTATACTTCCTTAACATTATACGTTCATTCTTTTCACTTATGCCACGATAGAGGCAACACGCGTGGTGTTCGAAATTTTCTCGCGTCGAGAGGTTAGGACTCATAGCAGTGCAATCCCCCAGTTAAGCAATTGCTTCGTCGTTATAGACTCGTCGTATTCTCATCATCGAATCCGTTCGGATTGTGATCCTTAAGATCCCTATGTTCTCGTTCCTCCTTAGTATTTCGTTAAATTGGGGATATCTTATATTTTCATACTAAGTTCGGTATAAAAGGGATCATGCGGCTTAGAGTCTATGTTCTCATGGGAAAACATACTCATTTGCATCATGCTTCTATCATGCTTAGCATCTGATAATAAACACAAATCGCAACACCTTGTGCGATAATCAAGCATTCTCATTTATTCATTTACCAAGTCTTAAGTTCGCAACTTTCTTTCGGGCTAATGACTAATCATTTAAAACAACTTTTCAATTTCAAAATATTCTTCCTTCAAAATATTCCCAACTTCCCACAAGGAAATATTGAAATTTCAATTCACATTTCATATACTTCCATCATTTCAAAACAACTTTTAGTTGAAATAGTTACCTTCTTCCTCGTTGAGCGGGGCGGCGATGGAGTGCGGTGCGATGTGATCCAACATAAATACTTTCTAGACTCGACTTTCAACTAATAATTCGAGGAAAGGGTTTCTAGGGTTCGGGCGAACAAGTGCTCGATACCACTTTGTGACGATCCGACTTTCCAATAAAGTACGGATCATATAGATCGTCACGGTATGATAAAGCGGCGGATATAAACATAGCTAATCAAGGCGATCAATCATTCAATTACTCGATAGCGCATAGGCTAAAAGGGATAAGCAATTGATCTGAGACTCGAGTCGCGAAGGACTTGTCGAAAGGATTCAATTGAACATAACTCCATCGGGGCAAAATTGAAGTGCAGTACAACCTCCGGTTCAATCGGCATAAAAGTAGTTATGATCAAAGCATCAAAATTATCGAGTTAGGCGGCAAATAAGCGTGTGGACATGCATATGACGATGCATGCCCAAGGTTCTAGAAACCTTTCTAATAAAGCATTAAAACAAGCGCTACTCTGCACCTTCGCACCCATCATCGATCCTTGCTCAACTTGCACATCAAAAGCGAGATGCGGGGCTAAGTAAAAAGTACTCGGTGGACTCATTGCGAAAATATTTTCTTTATCAAAAGTTATTGAGCGCCCACAATAGCACATGAGGATTTTAGTTAAAGACTCATACTATCAAATATTTTATCATTTTTCCAAAGTGTCGGGCGACTATTTTATCACGTTGTTCCATATCGGTAATTTATTCATCAATCATCGTTCATTCATTCGCGCACTATGGGTGGCCACCTACACATAGTCGCCGTGACCGATCGAGGTAGCTAACCTTAACACACGATCCTGCGTGTACACAATCGAGTTAGTCCTCAACTAAGTCGGATCCGATCGTTACCCTTTTTAACGTTGGTGGACCAACTCGTTCACATACCACATTGGATATACCAATCAATTCTCGTCCCACATTTGGACAAACCAACCTCGAGATATGGACACAACAAAACATAAATATTTGGCGATCGATAACGGTTCATGCGATAATATTTCATAAAGCTTTTGTAAATCATGCTTTGAGTTATGCATAATCATTTTGTTTGAAAAGCCCACCTCAAAATTGTCCTTCTTGAAGTATCGCTAGTGATCCTTGTCGTTTTCGTCTCGTCCTGTTGGACCTTATCAGCGTAAGAGATATAATTTAGTATGTCATTCGTTTCTTTCGAAATATTGCTAATATTTAACGTACTCGATATCCTTTAAGTCTTTGGGTTTTGGATTTTGTTATCGATAAGACTCGATTAACAATTATATTTAGTCTATTCGATTAGTCTCGTCATAGCGATAGGCGACACTTTGTCGTTGCATTCTTCTCGCGATCGATGTTTCTTCACGTCGTTTCGTTCAATTTATGAATCTAAGTTCATAACTAATATTAAATGGTTTGTTAATGCGTATCAGCGAATTCGAGTTCGATAACTCATTCGTTATCATCATTTCCTCGTCGCGTTTCTCGCCACACGTCCCGTATATTCTAACGGAAAAACTCATACACAAACAATAAATATTTCTCGTAATTCAATCTTCGTCTAACAAGCGTTTTACAAGTTAAAGCTACTAATATTTCTCAAGCATCTACTTGGCATAGTTAATATCATTAATTAATTAAATAAATTAATTAAATATTCAATTTAATTAATTAAGTCCACAATTAAAGTTAACTAAATGGGTTAGTTTAAAAGTCGAGAACATTTGATTAATCAATCAAATTACTTTAATTAGTTGATATTTAGATTATTATTTAATTAACTAAAATAAATCCCCAAAATTTAATTATTAGAATTAAATCTTCTATTTAATTAATCTGAATTAATTCAATCCTTAATTTAATTTAATGGATTCTAGAAGTAATTAATTGAGTCCATTATCCATTTATATACTTAGCCCATTATTTAAAAATAAGTCTAAGTCCATTTTCAATTTAATTAAAGAGTCCGTCCATTTAATTAAATTCCCACTCAATTAATTCAAAGTCCATTATCAATATTATTTTAATTGATCAACTCCACATGACTTAATTGGTGAAGACCTATTTAAATTAATTAATTAAGGCCCATTGCTCTTAATTAATTAAAGTCCTCTCAAGCTAATTAATTAAGTTTAAGTAACTTAATTAATTAATTAAGTCTAGCTCGATTAATTATTAAGGTCCGTCTAATTCAATCAATAAAGCTTAAGTAGCTTAATTAATTAATGTCTAATTATAATTAATTAGTGCTTATCAACTTTATTTAATTAAAGTTGATCTAAATAATTCCTTAAGTCGAAAGTTTAATTAATTGAAATGACTTAAATTAATTAAAGCCCATTTCTATTATAACTTAAGTCCAACACTTAAATCATATGAGTCAATACAATTAATAAGAGGCCCGTATTTGGAAGCCCGTCAAAATATAATAGTCCGACCATCTCGCGTGATTAATTTAAATGGCCTCTTTGGTCCACGTTTATTAGATCATGAATTCTTTATCTCGGCTAATTATTTAATTCTCGTGACAATTAAATCTTGTGACTAATTATTTTCTCGGGTCCACATAATTTAATTGAAGCCCATTTGTTTGGCCCACTTCCAAAGAATAAAGCCAAACCATTAAAAAAAAAAAAAAACTAACCTACCTTTTTCTACCCTCGATCGTTTTCCCCAATTCGGATCCTCTCTCTAAATCATCACACACACACACATATATTTAAATCGCCTCCTCTCCGGCCGGCCATATCGTCGATCGACGAGCGCGACCACCTCCTTCTCTTTCCCACTCACGCGGCCCACGCTTCTACGTCGTGCCCGCCGCCGCCGGCGTTCCTTCTCGAACAACGCGTCTTCGTCGGTAAGACCGCCGTCGTGTCATCGTCTCGGCGAGTCGTCGTGACCGGCGACACCATGGTCGCATCAACGGCCTTCGTCCTTCCCTCTCGTTCTTGCTACTCACGCACACGAGACACACATACTATCTGGCGCAAAGCGCACGTTTCCCTCTCTTGGTAACTGCTTGCCGCCGTGTCGTCGTCTCGGCCGTGTTCCGACCACCGCGTGACGTCGGACCAGTGAGTGCCGCCGTCGAGTCTTGGCGTCGCCGTCGCGTCAAAGCCGCCGGGCTTGATTTTTGTCGCCGTTGGTTTAAAATCATTTTTTTGTGTTTCGTTTGTATTAAATTCCTATGTTCTTGAGCTTAACAATTTCCGACTCTATGTGTTCGTATATGTTTGTATCGGTGAGCGATTTATGAAATTTTAAATATGAAACAATTGTGTAAATAGGTGGATAGACGGAACCTTGGTGAGGTTTATGGGTATTCTTTTCTTCTTCGCTATCGATCGAAAGTGGAGGATTTGCTTGAAAGAGAAATTGAATTGATTGTTTGGAAAAAAAGATAAGCAGGTTGAATGTTTTAAATCTTAAATTATTACCTTCTTGTTCTTCAACTATTTCTTTGTCTCTGGAGTGTTGTGAGGTTGAGAGTGAAATTTTGAGAGTGGAAATGTAAAAGAAGTTCTCGTATATGTTGAAGTGATGGAGAATGAAATAGTTAAAGTGAGAAGAAAACTTTGTTGTCTTGTGTGGCAGCAGTGGGCTGCAGAGGGGAATCAGAGGGGAATCTGGTGTGCAGAGGTGAGAGATGGAAGAAGATATGGTTGAAGTTGTTGTTATACTCAAAGAGACTCTTTTTTGAAATTATAAATTTTCGGATAATTTACGATAGCGACATATCAATCGTTTCGTCGAGCGAGGATCGATGATTGTGACTCGTCCATGACGATTGGGATATCGAGTTGTTACCTCGATTGTCATTGCATACATTCGCGATTCGATTTATCGGATCCTATCATATTACGCTATCATTTGATTATCAATCGATAAATTTTCTCGTTTATAAATATAAAGGAAAAGATCAAATAACAATTTGGATTAAATTCTTTGTTAACAAAATTTTATTTTACGGGTTATTACATTCTGATATAATTTGTCTTATTTTTAAAATAAAACTGGATCATCTAATTAAAAGTATTCGACATGATGAAATATTTGGTGTTGTGAGATCATGTATATTTTATTTATTTTGTCTTATTATTTACAATTGTCACCAATTTTAAAGTTGTGTCGAGTGTTTACAATTGATTTATTCTTAGGAGTGATATATAATGTGGAGTTTCAAAAAAGGAGGATTGCCTCATGCTCATATATTGCTTTTTTTGGCATAAGGAGATTTGATGCAAGTAATATTGATAACATGATTTCTGCTGAAATTCCTAATCTGGATACAGATTCTCATTATTATGTTGTCGTCTGAGATTTTATGGTTCATGGGCCATGTGGAATTCTTAAGTTATGCTCCTTGCATATCTAATAGTCGATGTAAATTTTTTCCCTAAAGTATGTTGACAAGACTAAAATTTGGATTTGGAAGGGTATCCTGCTGGCCGGTTGCGTTGTTATGAAAAACGGCTTTTCTCTTGATAACAAATTTGTTGTGCCGCACAATAGGTATCTTCTTTTGAAATATGGAGCACATTTAAATGTTGAGTTGTGAAATCAGTCAAGATCGATTAAGTACTTATTTAAGTATATCAATAAAGGTCATGATCGGTTAACAACGTCATTCTACAATTCTTCTAAAGAAGATGGATTGGAGAAAAATGTAGATGAGGTGAATATGTACTATGATTGCAGGTATATTTCGCCGTGTGAAGCCGCTTGGAGAATATTTGGATTTGATATACAGTATAGAAAATCTGCTGTGGAGAGACTAAGTTTCCATCTTCTCGATGAGCACACAATTTTCTTCTCTGAATCTGATCCTTTGACTGATGTGTTGAACAAAAAACTATTAATGAAAGTATGTTCTTGGGTTGGTTTGAAGCCAATAAAAAATATCCTGAAGCTAGGGATCTGACATATCCTTTGTTTCCTATTAAGTTTGTATGGAATGGGTTAAAGAAAATGGTTTCAGGGTAAGGGATATTCTATTGGGCGAATTTATTATGTACCACACGAATCTGGTGAATCTTATTATTTAAGAGGTCTCATCAACATTATGCGAGGTGCTACTTACTTTGGGATATTCGAACTATAAATGGTGTGTTGTATCAAAACTTTCATGATCTTGCTATGCTTTGGGATTATTAGAAGATGATCGAGTATATTAATGGGTCAATGAAGCAAGTCATTGCGCTATGGCTACAACTTTGAGGAGTTTATGTGTAATATTATTGTTGTCAGATTCTATAAGTCGTCGAGATGTGGTTTGGAGCATCTGTTGGAAACTATTATCTGATGATATATTGTATCGACAACGAACATTGATGCAACACCCATGTTTGTTTTATTATGAGTTATTTGTACATTTATGTATGAATTATTAATATATCTTAGGTGCGTTGTGTTTTATATTTTACAAAAAGTTAAAATAATTTTATGCTGCTATGTTTCGGATCTAAAGTTAACCGATGAGGAAATTAAAATTTTACTTTAGTGGAGATTGAGAAGTTGTTGGTTGATTTAGGCGAAGTTTACGTCGGTTTGAGAGGATGCCTTTTCCGACCACAGATTATTTGAATCATGTTCTAATAAATTGATTGATGATGAGTTATTGTATGCTAGAAAATTGGCGAATGAGCACGTAGAGTTAGTTTGAAGTTCAATCACGGCGATTACGTGTACAATAGTATAATGACTTGATTGAATCGATATTGATACGTTTTCTTTGTTTACGGATATAGAGTTCTTGGAAAATCTTTTATATGGAAGTCGTTATCGGCATGGATTCGATGTAAATGGGAGATTGTTTTGAATGTGGCTTCGGTGGTATTGCTTCATTATTGTTACACGGTGGTAAAGCGCTCATTCACGTTTAAAATTCCAATTAATCTAATGAAGATTGATTTGCAATATCCGACAAGGAAGCACACTTGCGAACTTATTATGAAGGCAAATCTTATTATTTGGGATGGGCGCCTATGATGCACAAATATTTCTTTGAAGCTTTAGATAAGGCGATGCGAATATGATGCGAGTAGTTGATGAAGGATTTTATTTGCCTTTTGGAGGAAAACCTATAGTGTTTGGCGGTGATTTTCGACAGATCTTACTAGTTATCCCTAAAGGTACTAGACAAGAAGTGGTAAATGCTACAATTAACTCTTCTTATATTTGGAGAAATTGCACTGTTTTGAGATTAACCCAAAATATGCGACTTCAGCAAGCTTTTGCAGTTAACGAAGCTAAGGAATTGGAAGAATTTTCTAATTGGGTTGCAAGTATTGGCGATGGAACTATTGGTTAGGTAAAAGATGGATTTAATGTGATTAAAACTTCCAAGTGATATTGTGCTAAATAGTTACGGTGATTCTTTGCGAGATGATAGTGTCGCTGCGTTTCCATCATATAATGGCAATGGTGATCTTACTTCTTACTTGCAAGATCGGGCTATACTTGCTCCTACTTTAGATCAATCGATTCAATTAATCAATATATGCTTAATTTGAATGCATCTAATGGCCAAATCATCTAATCGGTTCGGTAATCATTTGTTGGATGAAATTCATAAGCTTGAGTTTTTAATAGATTGAGATGTTACAGTGCGCTAATCATGAATTATTTTTGAAAGTTGGCACTCGATCATGCTCTTGAAAATATAGATCATTCCATGGTTTTATGTAATGGAGCGAGATTGGTTATTACGGAGTTAGGTCGCCGTGTTTTAGAGGAAGATTAGTGAGTGGAGACATTCTTTGGACATATTATTGTGATACCTCGATTATCACTTACACCTTGGACGTAAGATTTCCTTTCAAATTTCAGCGTCAATTTCCATTGGTTGTGTCATATCAATGACCATCAATAAAAGTCAATGTCAACTTAAAAAACCCTGTTTGTACTCACGGTCAACTTTATGTTGTTGTATCAAGGGTTACTAATCGTCGGGATTTAAAAATTTTGATTTGTGGGAATGCCGATGAGGATTGTACGTCTATTGCGAATGTTGTGTACCAGGAAGTTTTCCAAAATTTATAATGTAAGATTATTTGTATATTATTTTTGATATTATACTTTGTATATTAAGATATTACTCTATACTCTATATTTGTGATTATATTTCCTATATATCTAAAATTTTACAAAATTTGATACCACGGGTATAATACTAGTATAGATAAATAGATAGATAGATGATAATGAACTTTAAAAAAAAAAAAATCTTTGTTTCCATGCTCTACATGTAGTTTTTGACCAAACCGACCGAACACAAAAAGTATAGGGTAAATATATACAAATACACACTTTTACAAAAGTGTGTACAACCTATAACCATATTTCAAATTTGATACCGTGTATACCCAATTGCCTTTTTTAATATATATCTACTGAGTCTTGCGGTCTTCGGTGTGAAATTGACATAACACTGACTCCGAAACATAACAAACATGTGAATGAATAAATGATTGTGAAATTATTTTCTGTATTCGATATTATTATGTTAAATTACTTTATATATCACTGAATCATGTTAAAAGTGTGAGAAAAAAATAATTAAATCATTGATTCATGTTTTTTTTAAATAAAAAAAAACATAAATGAATCAAAAAATTAATTAACAAATAAAAATCCAAAATTTGTTCGACAATTCCTTGTTTTCGATTAAATAGGAATCAAGGAATCATCGTGGGAGGAGAGAGGATGAGCGATAGAATTTGAATTTATAATTAATTCAAATTAAAATCAAATTTTGAATACAAATTGGTCGGCCAGGAAACAAGTATATATGAAATGAAATTAATACTAATTATTAATTCATGTCTCAGTCGATAGAAAACATCAAAGGTCGTAGGAATCAGCGATTTTTCGAATAGGAAACAAGGATATATCAAATTAATTTAATACTAATTAATTTAAATTGAATGTATGATATTTAAATTAATATTTACTGATAATCTATGATAGAAATTTTGCAAAATATTGAAATCTTGAAATTATAACACAACTTATTAATTTTGAAATATTTAATATTGAAATTATCCTTCATATTCTACATATTAATTAATAATGTACAAAATAGTACTACTGAAAAGTAAAACCTTACATTAAAATTGCGAGAAAAAATGAAGAAGACAAATAAATGCGAGAAAAATTGCGAGAAAAATTGAAGAAGACAAATAAATGCGAGAAAAGTAAACCAATAATTGAACCAATTCTCTCTATTTATCAATCGATTGTAACAAATACAAATCCAACAAATTGCTCTTGCTCTTGCTCCTCTAATTTTAGTTCGTTCATTTCGATTTTATATTCAAAATTTTCAAATTTATTTCTTCAATCGAACCCAGTAGCTATGTCTCAACAAGTAAGTTATTAAATTTTTATTTATTTTAAACACGTGTTTTGAATTTATTGTTGTTTATGATATTAATTTGTGTTTATATTTATTATTGTTAATTTTTTTAGATTTATTATTGTTTATTGGTATGGATAAATTATTGTGTTTAGATAATCAAATTAATTGGATAATTCATTTAGTGTTTTGAATTTATTGCATAATTAGTATATATAATTGGATATAATTCGTTTAGATAATTAAATTAATTGGATAATTTGTTTAGTGTTTTGAATTTATTGCATAATTAGTATATATAATTGGATATAATTCGTTTAGATAATTAAATTATAATTACGTATATATAATTGGATATAATCGTTTAGATGAAATTAGATGTTTTATATGATTTTTGGGTTTTTATATGAAAAATAATAATTAAATCATCGAATCATGGTTTTTAAAAAAGCATAAATGAATTAAAAATTAAATTACAGTTAAAATCCCTCTCTCAGGTCGATGATTCCTTGATTCCGATCGTAGGAATCAAAATCATCGTGGAGAGAGGATTAAATTAATCGTTTATTAATTATTGATTTTTAAGCGTAATTTAAAATGTAATTTATTTTTATTCATCGACGGAGAGAGAATGTAATGTAATTCGTTTATTAATCATCGTAGGAGAGAGAATCATGGATTTTAAGCGTAATTTAATTTTTAATTCATTAGGAAACAAGATTATCGAGCGGAAACATGATTCGGTCGTAGGAATCTTCGAATTGTCGTAGGAGAGAGCCTATTTTCGTAGGAGAGCCTATTTTGAGCGGAATCTTGAATTATCAAATGAATTTAATACTAATTATTAATTGATGTCTCGGTCGATCGGAAACAAGGAAATATCGTAGGAGACATAAAGCTGCTCGGCCAGGAGAGAGATTTTTGTTTTAGAAATTAATTTTAAATGAAATCAATTAGGATAATTTTAGATTTATTAGGATAATCTTGAATTATTGTTGTTGTTTTAATTTTAAATGAAATCAATTAGGATAATCCCGAAATTAATTTTAAATGAAATCAATTAGGATAATCTTGATTATTGTTGTTTATGATATTAGATTTATTATTGTTAGTTTTATTTAGATTTATTCTTTGTTAAATTTGTTTAGATTTATTTTGTTTAGATAATTCGAGCAATTTATAATACTATCTTTAGTTTTATTTAGATTTGTTATTATTATTTTGTTTATTTTGTTTATTATTCCTATCTTTAGATTTATTATTATGTTAGATAATTCGAGCAATTTATAATACTATCTTTAGAATTATTTTGTTAGATAATTCGAGAAATTTATAATTCCTTTTATTTAGATTTGTTTTTATTATTTTGTTTAAATTCGAGCAAATATCTTTAGATTTATTATTATTTTGTTTATTTTGTTTAAATAATTCGATTGTTTCTGCAATTTATAATTATTGGATAATTCATTTAGATAAGTGCCGTCATAATTCGTTTAGATAAGTCCCCTTTTAATTAATTTATTGTAAGAGACTTTAATTATTTATAGTAGAGACTTTAATTATTTAATTAGTCTTTGATTAGATTGCTATTTTTTCTTATTGTAGCGATAATTTTAGTGTAAACATTAAGACTGTATATTTGTTTTATACATTAGAAAAATCATATTAAGACTGTATATTTCTGCTAATATAATCTTGTTGTTTTATAGATGTCGGGATGGAAGAACATTATTGTTAGATATGGAGGGCACTGGGATCCTTCTTTATGTTACTTTGGGGGGTATCAGTCAAATGTCTTTGTTCGAATGGACAATGTAATTATCTCGGAGTTCATAGAGATGATTGATCAAATTATGTCGACAAATTAGTTGAGTACAACCTACCAACTGCATTATCTATCGAGATCTCGGGTGGTAGAATTATAAAATTACTTTGATGCCCAACGGAGGTCTATGTGACTCACGATGCCGACACGTCCCAATCGAGCAAGAACTATATAGACCTTCGTTCGAGATACCATCCTCGTCAACATATAACTACACTCCCAACACATATCGTTCGATGAGACATTTACACAACAATTTGCTTCATCGATTGGTTTGATCTTGATCGTCTCAATATATGGCGCAACACATGGATCCGTCCGGGACTTACATTTCCCGACATATCTGCAACGACGGTGATACACTTGTTGAGGGCAGCGATGATGATGACTACGTTGAAGAAGAAGAAGATGAAAGCAGTCGGATGAAGAGGAAGAAGATCGTGATGCCTTTGGTGAGCTATGGCTCATTTGTAGAGTTTGACGCATGGATCCGTCGAGATGGTGGTTGGGAAGCTTCTATCTACGATTATGCGAGTAACACATAGCGCACGTGGGAGGCCTAGAGCCGAAGAAGTTGAGAAGATGAGCAATTGGCTAGTCCTGTTATTCCTCATGATGCTTCATTAATCTCTTTGCTCGTCCTCTGGACTCGGTTCCGAACCCAATGAGTGACGAAGGTTCCATCTTGACATTAAGGGTGGCGAAGATATCCGTGGGGTTATGGCATTTGGAGCGTCGGTAGAATTTGTTATTCCTCGATCCGATAAGCGAGGATTACATTCAAATGTCGATATTATAATCGGTGTCCTTTTCTACTACGTGCATCGCGACAGGGTGGATTTTGGTTTGTCATAAGTTTGATGTTATACATACTTGCGCACGAGAACTAGTGAATATCGGAGTAAGGAAGGTTAATGCCGTGTAATTGCGGCATACATATCACGAAAAATACGCGAAGACGGTGAAGTGCTAAAGCCGAGGTCCATTATGGTGATTTGCGGCGAGAGTACGGTGTACGTTACATATAGTGTAGCAATGCGAGCCGTAATAGAGGCGATCGAGATGATATCGGTGGACATGAAGAATCATTTCAGCTACTACCGAGTTATCTGCATATGTTACGGATGAGCAATCCCGGTTCGATGGTGACTTGGATATTAGATCGGATGGTCGGTTCCGTCACCTCTTTGTCGCGCTCGGTTCATACAGTTAGGCGTACACATTGTGCCTCAGACCCATGATTGTAGTGGACGATGCGCGCGAAGGGTCCCAATAAAGGCATATTATTCGTTCTTGTGACAAAGGGCGACAGCGAGCAAGTTTTCCATTAGCTTATGAAATTGGTCCGATCGAGAATGATGTCTCATGGACTTGGTTTACTGTCTCGACTACAAAGCTGCTTATGGATCAAATCCGAGATGTCGATTGTTTGAGATGCCCATGTCGATTATAATGAGCGCGGTCGAGTGTGTCTACGATGCAACACACGGATTATGCTACTACCATCTGCTGAAAAAATCACCCGTTTGGGCAACCATCCATAAAGTTATTCGAGCCGCTTATGCGTACCAAGATGCATACTTTGAAGCGATGGCTATGTTAAAGTCTCGTGAAGGCCGATGGTAGTGGCACATATACCAGTTGGTGGAGGTTGGCATGCAGTGGGCTAGATCACGGTGCCCGATAGGCGCTACGGTTTATGACATCGAACATTGCGAATCATTTAATTCTCGATTATTGTGGGCTAAGCGATTGCCAATTTGCTCAATGATTGAGGCAATCCGTCGGATTACGAGAAAAATGGTTCGATGAGAGACATGAAGCGACAAAAGTGCGCGCTGAATTGACCCACGAAGCAGCGTAAGATGATGGTATCGATGGAACTATCACGCGATACGATGTAGTGCCCTCATGGACTCCACTTTCAAAGTCAAGCACGAAGCAAAACATTGAGTGAATCTCAATACGCAATCGTGTGCATGTTTGGAGTGGGACATGGATATGATACCGTGTTCTCATCTTTGTTGCGACTATATAGTGCAATTTAAGTTTAATTATGTTAATTGTTTTGATCAAATTGATTTCACTTACATATAATTGATTATATAAATTTTTTAGTCATAAAGGTCACCATATATCTAACTATGTGGGGAGTACTACCATTACGCAAAGCTAGCGAAGCATACTCGTATCGGATCA
Organism: Salvia rosmarinus; assembly: GCA_036937905.1. Taxonomy (NCBI): domain Eukaryota; kingdom Viridiplantae; phylum Streptophyta; class Magnoliopsida; order Lamiales; family Lamiaceae; genus Salvia; species Salvia rosmarinus. Next base: position 60,039,693 of record CM072815.1, on the reverse strand, counting down.
ATCTGTTCGACCACGATCTAGTTGGATTGTTCCTCGGATATTCTTTGGAATTACGGTTATGCCTCCTAATAGAGTCCGTCGGTGGGCGCCCCAAGTGGGTCGATATCGTCATCAGCAGTGGGATCGAGTAGTAGAAGTCGTGCACCACGGACATGTAGCTTGTGTGGTAATGAATCTCATGCTGCGTCGGAAGTGTCCTTACTTATCCGAGGCAGTGACATTGTAATGAAAGCACTTATTCATGTAAAGATATTATTAACATTATTATTATTTTAACTTAATCAAATTGAATTGAATTGAATTGAATTGAAATTGGAATTGAAATTGAAATTGAAGTTGAAGATCATATTAAAATTAATCCATTGTCGATAAGATAATGTAACTAAGAATCTATTACATGAGATAAAATAAATAAAATCATTACATAGTACATGCTAATTTACGGTAGTCGACGCTCTTCCTCTTCCTCTTCCTCTAGAACTTCTTATATGGATCACATATCTCATATATATTTCCACCTACTTTATGTCATATACTCTCCTCCGTCCCACCCAAGATGGCTCGCTTTCCTTTTGAATTTGTCCCTTTGAGATAGTGCGTTTCCTTTTAGGAAATAAATAACTCTTCAAAGTTGTGGGATCTACCTACTTTTATCACTTTATTCACTTTATACCACTCTCTAAATAAGCGTGCGAAAAGAAAGGAGCCGTCTTGGGTGGGACGGAGGAGTATAACATTAGACGTATCAAATTCGATGCTCGGTGAACCGGAAATAAGATGTTCCACGATCATACGCAAATGGACCATCAACGAAATCGTCTTCTGGTCAAATACCTCGAAGAGGCAGCTCGTGTAATAATCGCATTATTATTTCATGGTGGTATCGGTGGGAGTTAACCTCGAACCATCTAGTGAAGATCGAAGCGCCACAATAATCTATTCAGACACAAGTCCATCATCCTCGCATCCACTTGATCTGGTCCATCCAGTCGAATCGCGAGTCAAAGCGACGCGAATGACGGAGTGCATATCCACGCGTACTATCGTGAAGCGCTCGATGGCGCATGGGATGATGATCTATAAAATTAATATTTAGAAAATAAACAAGGAAAATTTCAATTTTGCAATTTATTGTATTAAATAAGGTTACTGCGTGCACGTAACCATGATGTATAACCCGTCATGCGAGGACAACTGCTATCAATGCGTTGGTGGATTCCATGCCATAACAATGCTCTCATGGGTCATGATCACTGTTCCTCACGCGGGTCTTGAATGTAGAATGAAGCGTTGCATGTACCTCGGACCATGAATTTTGCGAAACATCTATTCAACATTGAAAATTAAGTAATTAGAGATACTACACATATATACTATATATTGATTGTATTAAAGACTTACGAAAAACCGATGTCGAGGATGATTGTGTTTGATAATCCATCCCATCCAATACGTCGATCCGGCATCGAGTCTCGTCCTCAAATACACCATGAATAGATCGACGACTGCAAAATTATTTTGGGATACATATCAATATAAGTAGATGTACTTAAAAAGCGAAGCATATTGTATAAAAGCGTCGTGCCGAACATCAAAGGCCTCTGGCATTTCGATATGAACAAAAATACAACTGGACTTGTCGATCGATTGCCAGAACAACCACCTTTGCCTTATTTGTGTTCAAGAAACGATAATTTATCGATATATCACCGGATAATGGGCGTGGCATCGGGCTATTCACATATGGTGACCTCATTACGGTAGAAGGTCTCCGTGCCCGTTCACCTCTCCGGTTCCCAACTACAAACATTTAAGCATATGGTTTAGAAAATGAAAAACATAACAAATATAATGAAATACTATAAAGCGCGAATATGAGACTTAATAGTTTTTGTTGCTCCAAATGTTCACATAGGCTCGAAAGTACGCCTCACGACGTTACGGCGTCGAGATCACTAAATAGGTCGATCCCGTCATGGAATGATGAGATGTAGTTCGGGGCTGGTACCATGGATGCAGTGAGTAGCGGGGAGGGTATCACTTTGGGCGATGTAGTCTTGGCTCGGTAGGCTCAATATGTCCAGCATCTCGAGGGACATACGGGTAGGCGGTGGTGTGGTCTCACGATCTTCACCTCTCGTCATCGTCGTCGGATGGCGTGGGACATGAGTGCGTGTGTGGCCGTATCGTCCCTATGTGTGCAACCACGTGAGTCTTCTCTAAGAGGTTTTCAAACCCTTCTTTATCTTTGGAATAAATTTGTTTCGATAGACATCTCGATCGTTGCCTTTGCTTTCTGTCCTCGCTCTCCGGACAGATTCCGGATAGATTCTGGATCAACGACGATCGGCGAAACTAAGACGCCTGGGTGCTCGCCACCTTTGCTTTCGATGAAGCTGCCTCCTGGTATGTCTTCCGTATCCGTCTCTCAGCGGATGGGCGGCTATCCACATATAGCGTGCGGCTCATCAATAATCGGAACCTCAGCGAACCCAACCGGCGATGTCCTCTGGTGGGTCTCGAGGTGAAGGCTCACGAGGCTGCTCGATGGAACACCGAAAGATCGAGATCCTCAACAAGCGTAGCCTCCCGGAACTCGGCGTCTCGTGGAGCACGTCCACCGGATGAGACACCCGACGACGAAGGGCTGTCGTCCCTCCCTCAAAGGATTTGGCGGTGTCGAGAAAATTCACACGGTGGAGAGGGGTGTGAGAGCAGACACCCGATGTGGTGCTAACCTCGAATGAGTCGGGCTCGATCGTTGTGAGATGATAATCGACCTACAATAAATTGAAAGATGTTATTTAATATTCTAATAAATACAATACCTCATACATGATTTAAAATTATAATAAAATTGATACCTCTTTTCGAAAAGAGGCGTAAAAGCTGCGGTGAGCCTACTCTTGAACTTCCATCTCAACACTCTCGGATCTGTTGTGGGATTGATGTCGTCCAGCTATACTTCCCAAGCTGGTATGATCTCGGTGACCAAGCATATAGTGCCAGGCGGTCCGTAAAGTGGTATTGAGCATTAGGTTGACCTTTGCGTCGTATAATATCTCAATATCACGTAGCTATGCCCACGGAAATCGCAAAACGCCTCGGATCGTCGACCAATGCCCAAACCCAATCAGCTATTATCTTCCGTATCGTGCCCAAATACGAATCCATAGAGGATAATAACGTGAGCCACACGTAAATAGTGACGAAGATCTACATCATCACTAAAATCACTACTACAAAATCTATCTACTAGATTACGTAATGTAATCTGTGTGCCCCATAAAAAATTTATAGACCTCAGCGTCGCTCAAGTCGTAGTCTTGTGTGGGATCAAATGATGATGACCCAATTGCGGGCGGTGACTAGAGCATAATCTCTAATGGAAAAACATATATATCTTCCATTGATGAAAAATACATCTCCGTTAAGTAGGTTCTATCGACGAGACTATATGGTGCGAAGATAAACTAGACTTAGGCAGGGAATCGATCAATCGGATGACCAAAGCAACCCCACTAAACATATCTACCAGCTGCTCAGTCCTTATCTAACAAGACATTCTTAATATACTTAAAATAATCGGTCTAAAATAAGTCTTTACATCCATACAACATTTATTGTAGTAGGCCTCAAAAAGCAGGATCGACCTACAATTATATCAATGTCACATATTACACAACATCTGACAAACCAACAAACTACTACAATAATTATTTCATTTGTCTATAATTAGCATTAATAAACATCATATCATACAAATATCACAAATAATTAGAAATCAATCTCTACAAATCACCGATCAAAACACTCGCCATAATTAAGTAATACAATTTAACCATTCTAAACCATAAACACTATTTATTCATCACATTATTTACGAAAACAAATATCTCATTCGATCGAAAACATCTGAGCCATAAACACTATTTATTCAATAACATAATTCAACGCCATATCGGTAAATATTAACTACTCATATTGATCATATTGTTGAAATATTAACTACTCATATTGATCATATTATTCATCACATTTAGCAACATTTATCCAAAATATACATCTTGTAAGCTCGAAAAATATCTCAATTACAAAATATATATCGGTAAACATATTAAAATCGCATAATTATATTTTTCAAAATAATATACACGAAAACATACTGGGTAAGTCAGACATATTGTCACTCGTTACTTGAAAATAATCGTAAAATATGGTTCTGCATTATTACAAAATTCAATTAATAACTAATTATTAAAAATTAAATTAAAATTAAATTGATATCGTAAATTGAAAAATCGATGTTTCCGGTCGATGAAGGCTTCTTTCGATTCGTGGGAGAAGCTTCCTCGACCGAAACTTGATTGGTCGGCCAGGGAACAACAATTAATTCAAGAAATTGAATTAATTTGTTGTTCGATCGACCAGTAATTCGATCGAGAAGACTCTTTCCGATCGGCCGGAAAAAGTCTTCATCGACCGAAAACTCGATGATCGGCCAGGAAACAACAATTAATTGAGAAATTGAATTAATTTGTTGTTCGATCGACAATAATTTCGATCGAGAAGGTTTCTCTCGGTCGTGGGAAAGAAGCCTTCTCGACAGGAAACTTGATTGGTCGATAGAAAATAAGAAATTAATTGATTATCCATGAAAACTTGATTTTGCGGAAACAACAATAAACATGTATGATTTTGGTCTAAAATGAGAGAATTACCTCTTGTTCTTCACGGTGTCTCTTCTTATCTTTGAAATTCACGAGAATGAGAATGAAATAGAAATCGAAATTCACGGGAATGGGAATGAGAAATCAAAATCGAAATTAAAGAGTGTTTCAAATTTTTGAAGAAAAAATCTGAAATGTTTGTGAATGCGTGAAGGCGTTAATGGAATGGGTTGTCGAGCGTTAATGTTAGCGAGAGAAAAAAAGAATCGATTCCATGTGAAGAGCGTCTACAAATTTACGCATGGTTTGTTGTTTTGTTCGCAAATTTTGGTATTTTTGAACAAAATATAATTTTTAATAGGTTTGAGTATGGAGTGTAGTTAATTTTTATGTTGGATATAGGGTGTACTTAATTTTTGAAAGTTGGGTATATAAGTTGGGCACCAAAAAGTATACTTACTTCCCGCCAAGTTTTGCCGCGAATTTACTTGTATCTCCGCCACACTCCATTTCACTAGCCTCTCTCCCCTTCTCTCTCTCTGCGTGACTGTTGCAGGTTCAGAGTCAGGTCACCTCAGGTACACTCATCTGTACGAGATCTGCTTATCCTTTCGTTTGTGTCTGTCAATTTAAGATTACTCATTCCGTTGGGTTATACGCATCTAAATTGAGAAGCCTATATATTGTTCTGCAAAGATCTGAACTGTCATGCGGTCGAACTTATGGTTATTTTAGTAATTTCCGATTGGGTGATGTTTGCACTTCTGTTGATTTTAATTGATGGCATGTTTTGGTTACTAGGGTTTGTTGAATTTGATTTAATCAATTACGTTTTAAAGAGCTTCCATGCTTGCTATTTTGATTTTGCAATGTTTTATTCCAAATTGGGTCTAGTGCGTGTTAGGAGATGTCACTTAAGCATATGACTTCCCCAATTTGATTATGCGATTTTTCTTCCAACTGGTTTAATATAAGTTTAGTTAATGTTACAACCATGGCCATAATAAGTACTTCCGCTATTACATTATTTTTGGACTTAGATGTCAAGTCTTTGCTCAAAGATAAAAACATTTTTTTGGACTTAGGTGTCAAGTTTGCTAAAAATAAGCTAGCTTTCAATATTTTAGGTATATGGAACTAGATTTCTATTGTCCTGTTAAAACATCGCATTTGCTCTACCATCATACTTATAGCTGATTTTTCAAATTGGTGTTGAATTGGCTTCATTTGATTTGTTTTCTGATGTAGTTTCCCGGCTCCCGTTTATGTGCAGGATAGAAGAAAACAGATTTTTTCCCGCAATAATGGAGCTAAGGAATTGCAGTGTTATGCATTTTATCCAAACTACTAGGGGTGGTTTGGTGATAAAAGTTGCAATATCAATGACAATGGAAGGCCAGTGACTCGAACCAAGATTTTAAAGGATGTATATGGCAGTGAAGATGCCAAAGAGAAAGCCTCCTTCAGGTTCGGTGTTTGAAAATAAACAAGTGCAACATGGAAGTCCATGTTTCGTGGTGGCTGATAGGACATTACGAGCAATAAAACCTGAATCTAGTGATAGTGCTCCCAGTCCTGATGGGGATTCAGACAGTGATGTGAATGATGCTACCACATGATCACAGCTCAAGAATCGGTTATTGACAAAGAGGAGGAAGTATGGTTCCTCTGATGAGAAAGCCGTAGAAGACGTATCTGATCTTAATGAGCTGCTTATCAATTTGAAATCAAAGCATTCAAAGGCCACACGGGCTAAAAGGAGATGCCTGAATTCAAGTTCTATTTCCTCTGCAACCATTAAAGTAGCTATTAAATCTGAAGTGAATTTGGTTACTGAAGGTTCCGAGCAAGCTGGTGGTGAACTAGCTCCACTTATTTGTGTCAAAGTTGAGGCTCCAGATGCTGAGCAATTAGGAAGCCAAAGTGAAATGCCTTCGGCCTCATCTGCTGGTCATAATGTAAATCCTGGTCAGAAGACAGAACATGACAGAGAACTGTTATCATATGTGAACAGATATGAAGAGTGTCTTACTAGTGAGATCTCTTATGATCATTTGGAGGATGTTGAACCTATTTCCTTGCTTTTTCCTGGGAATGAAGGGAACATCAGATTGGAAACTCTGGAATCTGAATGCAAGGCGTCGCTGGGTTCTGTACTAGAAGAAATCACGAAGCCAAAAGAGAATCCTGATTCATGTTCTTTGGTAACTTCATTTTCTGATGATCCAGATGCAGATGTTTCTTGTCAGTCAAGTAGTTCTTCGGTGAATGTAGTTCAAGCTGCCAGGTTCCTGATATGGCTATCGAATGGTTGTATCACACCTCCTCAGGGATCTAACTCTGTCCGATTTGAGCATAAAGCTGAGGCAGATCTTCCATCTGAGGCTGAGTTAAACGACTCTCCGAGTGGACCTGGCAAGAACAATGGCTCTGACCTAGGTTCCATTATGACCTCAAGTACTAAGGAAAATCCTATTTTCATGAAAGATACTATTGCGGATGAGGAGAAACTTTCAATATCTTCCTTTGATACTGATATGAGGAATGAGTTCACTTCTGAAGGTCATACTGAAGATGAGTTATTGAAACCTTTGGACAAGCAGAATCCAGAATTTCCAATTACTTGTATAGAAAATGTGTATTCTTTAGAGGACAGAACTTGTGATGATAAAATTTCAAAACCAGAAACACCAACTCCCTGAAAGACTCTTTTCCACCCGTAAGGTAACTAAAATTTTCTGCATGACATTTTTGTTCTACGTGTGTTTGTTGTGACCATCTGAAATTTCATTGGTCTTTGTCGACAGGCCTTGTCTCCATCTTCTCAAGAGAGATTATGTTTAGCAATGAATTCTGTAGAAATTGGGAACAATGCCAATCAAAATAGTAAGTAACGTAGGAGTTTTATCTAACCATGTGTATGATGGATTTCTCCCACTCCCCCTGCTCTCGTCACTACATATGCTTGAAGAACCCTACTCTTTTCATTAACCATTAAAAATGAAGCTAGTTTCAATAATATATCATTTGAAACAGATTCTTTTATGATTCACTTCTCTATTGATTTTATGAGAAAACAGATTCCTGATCCTAAAATTTCACAAAGTGTCTTGCTCGTCATAGTGCAAGAAGATCTCTGACTTTCTGTTGTGTTTTCTATTGAGAGTATAATATATGACTTGTTGAAGCTGTCGTGTAATGTTTCTAAAATGTTTCCTCTGCTCACTCATGCTACTTGTCTTCTAATTTATTTGTCTCCATATATTCCTTGACCATCCTGTGCAATGTTTGCAGTTAATTATGAATGCAAGGAGAGGCTCTTTGAAAACCAAATTGGGGAGAAACCTTTATCTCTGAGATCAGAGGTCCATTATGACAAAAAAACTGTGAATCAAAGATTGCCTGGACAGGTTAGCCAGCGGAAATTCGTCATAAGTCCCAGATGCATCAGCAAGAGATCACAGATAGCCAAAGGCAATCTTGAAGGTCCCCGTTTCTCACGCACTTTACCTAACCTCAGTGGGTGTACCTCTGTTCAAGTTTGTTCTGAAAGTGCTGTTGCATTCTCACAGAGACAGATGCATGACATGGAGTCTGTTGCACAAAAACTGATGAACGAGTTGAAGTCCATGAAGGACATTGTAGAACAAAAATTACTTTTTGAAGCATACCGCAATGCTTCCTTCAAAAATGATGCAGATGAGGTATGTATGATGTAGGCTTTCGAATATAGTAATAGATTTTATCTGATTAAACTTCTATCAAACATTTTCATACACTCAACTGAAGCATGACTTGAATTGGATAAACTAGTGATGATAAAGCAACTATTACTGTTCTATCCAGTATGTCTACCTTGGATAATCATGGTAATCTGGTGTTAATGAGAGTCATGCCACCACTCTCTAAATTAGCAACTACTATTTGACTTTTTAATGTCTTTGATTATCATCTTCCTCGACAACCATAAATAAATACAGCCTTCTGGAACTTTATTTTGCCTACACGCTTCATCTTACTTCCTATTTCTGAAGAACCTACTCTAAAGTTCACATTTATTACTGACTAGCTTAGAAGTCTGACTACCTCATCTTGCCTTTACAAAAGTACTCCCAATTTTCTGATTGTATTTCCTGGGCTGTATCCTCTTGAGTCCAGTTAAATCCACTTCTATGTTCAGCTGCTTCATCTGTGCTTAATGCAGAGGATTCTGTGCCATCTAGATGGGGTATCTGTTTTTTCTTGTCTTGAGCTAAGATTAGAGATGTAGAGTCCACATAACTTCTTTATATAAATATCATGATACTGGATAGATGCAGTTGACCAGTAATATTTGCCAAATCTCGTTTAGCTATTGATTCTAGAATTATTGCTTTCTGCATCTAAAGTTTGATTTAACTATTAAGTCCATTAATTCATCTTGATTCTGATTACTAAAGCTGGATATGCCAGTATATTAATGTTCACGGGCCAATACTGAATTAGTTATTACAAGTTCTTGATAGCTTATTGGTCTTCTGGTTGGCATTCATGCTTTGAATTTCTGCAAATACATATCTACATTAGCATGCTAATCGATATAGAATGCCAAGTAGCTTAGATATGTTTCTTTCTTCTTGACAGGTAAAATCTGCCATTACTAATGCTATAAAAGCTGAAGAAACGGCTAGAAAGTGGATGTCTACGATGGCCAGGGACTGCAACCGATTCTGTAAAATAATGGTCAGTCCACTCTGTAATATTCATGTTTACAACTTCCATCCAATTTTCTGAACAAAAATTCTTAACCAATGCTCATACAAAAGCATTCAATGACAGACGCTAATCTTGTTTGCCAAGGAAAGTACCAAAAAGATGACTTGTTAGTAGGTTACAAACTATTCATAATCTCGACTTAGGGCATCACCTGATTTAATTTCGTTGTTTAATTGTTAGAAAATGACGGCGAACAGCACACCTTCTTTGAAAGATAGTCTCTCCAAGGGGGAGAAGAAGATCATGTTTGCCGATGAAGCTGGTGGGAAGCTATGTCATGTCAAATTCTTTTATGACAGCAATGCCTCTCCAGCTGCTAATGCTGTAGAACAGTGAGGCCATCAAATGCAATCTGGTTGCTTAAACGCTTATTATACTTCACAGGTTGAGTAACGAGTGCATGTGTGCTCGGTTGAAGAGAAGAGAGAATTGCTGCTTGTGTATTGTTTAGTGTGGCTGCTAATCATACTGAAGATCTTTCATATCCAGGATACCAAGTTCTTATTCAAATTTTCTTTGTAGCTTAAATACATTCTTATTATGGGTAAATATGAGGAAAATGTCATCCCCAAAAAAAAACTTGTACTCCCCAGTCTCTATGTTGTACGGTGATGTATTGGCCTTGTAATACACAAGTTATTCAATTGTATGGCATCACCAACTCAAGTGCTCATGATCAATTGACCTTGGATGTAAGCAAAGTAGAACAAAAATTGAATAATCGAATCGTTGAATGTTGATTGTTTCGTTTTGGTTTTTGGCCCTATTTGGTTTGGGTTTATTTTATTTATCGAAATTGAAATGGGTTTATTTTATTTATCGAAATTGAAATTTATTTAGTTCTATTTAGTTTGTGAGTAAAAGGATTATGGTTGGAATTGAATTGATTGAACTTTTAATATTTACATATATATTAAAATATATTTCTTTTATCTTTTTTAATCTAAACCATGAAAATTTCTAAAGTCCAATATATTTAATATATTAATATATTTCTTTGGTTGATCTTGTATTTATTACAATCCTTTTTGGCTATTTGGAATAATAATTTTTTATATAATATGAGAACACATTATACAATTTGTTAATTGAAAACGAGTTGAAACTGAAGTTAAAAATTTGATTTGATTTAAGAAAAACTTGATCGAATGCTCATCTGTAATGCTCGTGTATTTTTATAGATGATCTAAATATACATGACGGAAATCAATAGGTGAAATAGAAGACGGAAAACTCTTTAGAAATAGAGGATTTCTTCACGCCCTTTGGAATAGTTTATAAAATGAAGCACCTTTGTTTAGAAGGTAACCGACCACCAACAAGATTTGTCGTGAGGCTTATATGATTCACTATGCTTTGTGTACAACTAAGGAGGTTGAATGCCATGAATCAAAGAACTATTCTGAAGCAGTGAACAACCGGTATGATCACACCGTAAGCAACATCGTGTTTTATTGCTTTATAGATGATGGTGAAGTCTATGGGATCTTCGTCTCCTTCTTTCAAAATGGGAAGTTCTCCTCCTGGGAACCCTTACACCCAACCCCGTAAGAATGTGAGTGGATAAATAACGATGACTCAACGATTAAGAAGCTAAGAGGATTATGTTAGTACCCACAAGGAACCACCCTAAAGAGGGTAAAACTCTCACTTTGTGACTGCCAGGACTCAATTATTGATCATTGTTTCAAATATGTCAATTCTTAAGCGATAGGATCTGGCCTACTACTGGCCCAAACATCGGGCCCAATATAAATAAGCGACATTAAGCTCGGCCGAAGACTCTTAAACGGTAGGAGCAGCAGAAGATTCGGCCATACCTAAAAGAATCTAGCGGAGAAGAGATAGGATTGAGATCTATCTTAGAGGGTAACTTGGATTCGAGATCTGAGTCGATATAATTGTGTATAAATAGAGGCTAGATTAGGCGGAAAAGATCATCTACACTCTTTGTAATAAACTTACACTCTCAATACACTCTCTCTCTTGCCCGTGGGCGTAGATCTAATTCAAAGATCGAACCACGTAAATCCTTCGTGTTCGTAGATGCATTTATTTCCTACGAAATTAAGATCAATCAGGCGCCGTGCGTGGGAAATGAAATTTTGTGTTTTCGATCAACCATTGTTTCTGGGGAATCAATCACGACAATGTATGCGAAGTCATGCATCGAGTCATTGCCGGCAACAACGGCAACAACGGCGGCGGGCACGCGCGAGCTCGGCTCGGGAAAAACCCGGTCGGAGAACCAACCCCGAAGGTCATGTCCAAAACATCGACGAGCAAGGAAATCCCATCTGCGTGAAGAAGTAGAATACCAAAGCGAAGGAGATTACAGCGGTAACCAGGAGAACCTCCACTCATGAGATGAACCTTGGCGGCGCCGTCGAGGGTTTCTTGAGAAAAACAAGGAGGCTTTCTCCAATACCTCGGCCAAGCACAAGGTCGGCGCGTCCAGAAGAAAGGAACGTCGAAGCCTCGTCTAAACACGAGGCACCGCAGCGAGTGGATCCCCAGCATCAGTCGTGGGCGCTCATACCTGCACGAGTTGGGGCCCCGAACCATCCAGCGCAAAGGGCGAACAGCGCGGGAAAGGACGTCGTGACCGCCGAGGTCGGTCACAGTCATCAAAGCGAGTTCGGTGAGCGAACCGCCCCACTCTCGGAGGCGGTTTCGGCGGTATGGGAAGATAGTCACCCGTTCTCAAGCGAAATACTCGACACTCCACTCCGGACAAGTATCGAGCATCGCCCCCTGTGAGACTAAGGGACCGTAGAACTTCTCTCCCGGTTCGGTATAACATGATCAACCAGCGCCTCGACACAATTCACATGTGCAAGCTCTTCCGGAGTTACTAGTCGACAACGCCGCGGTGTTGACGGTCTACCTCGGAAGCATTGGTTCCTACGACGATGGCGGCCTTCCGTGAAGGTTCTTCCGAAAATTTGAGTCAACGTCGTCGGCACGTCTCTCTACCGTGAGGCAAAGCGGGATGAGTCCATTAGCGACTTTATGACCAGGTTCAACAAGGAATGCACGAAAGTCGAAGGCGTGAATGACCTCCTTATCATCTCGGCCTTCCAGCGGCATCTTGCGGGGCTTTATCTGAAGAGATCGTCAATCGAACCCCGTCTGCGACGAGCTACGGCGCATTCTTGACGGTTCGCCAAGCGGGCGAGGCGATAGAAAAGCGAGAAGCGAAAAGGCGGAACCTCGATAAAGGAAGGAGGCGAGGGGCGGGAGACGAAGCGAGGCCGACAAAGTGCTTGGAAAGAATCGTCGTGATAGAGTCCGAGGCTCGGACGCGTAACACCTCGGGCGACCTCAATATACTCCTTTGACGAAGCGAGGCGAGATCTCGAACTCCACATGAATATGTTAGAAACCTCGACCAATGACGGGGGTCAAAGCCGAACGAGGACAAGTATTGCTCTTTCCACGAGGATTACGGGCGCGACACGGAGGTCGAGAGACCTCATGGGAGACATCGAGATGTTGAGTACGGGATGGAGTCTGAAAAAGTACAAAGGCGAGGCCGGCCAGGCGGCGATGCGAAGCCCCTACAGAGGTCGGAAGAAGAGGCGAGAGAGGAAATTATGCCTCACAAGAGAGCGAGCGCGACAGCGGCGAAGAAGAGCAGCGAACCCCAATCTGACGGGTCATCTCCACCATCACGGGGCTCCCGGTGGAGTTACAAAGTCCTCCCACAAAGCTGACCAAGTCCCCACACCTCAGAACACACGACAAGAGGTTGAAAGGACGGCGATCACTTTCTCAGGGCGACCCGTACCCTGATGAGTGCCCAGGAAGCATTGGTGATCCAGGCGGTGGTCATGAACAAATTGGTGAGCGCATATACATCGGCGGTGGTGCGTCGGTGAGCATCCTCTTCAAAGAATGCTTTGACAAGTTAGGAGTAGAGGCGCGCCTTGCAACACCCGCTACCACTCCGAAGCTTGATGCGGAAGAAAGCAGCGCGACGGAGTGATCGACCTACCGTCATAGTAGGAAGAGCAAGCGAGCTCTACTAAAGTGATCTGATTCTTACGTGGTCGGTGCCCATTCGCGTACAACATCATACTTGGGCGAGGCCGGGCTGAATGCGATGAGGCGGTGTGCTCGACCTACCACGACAATAAAATCTCAAGAGGAGGAGTAGCCGTGATCAGGGAGACGAGCGGGCTAAGGAATGCATGCGAGTTGCCACGAGAGGTGCGGGGACTTGGTCCAGCCCATGATTATATGATTAAAGAAACCGAGGAGTTGGAATCGGGAAGGGCGTCGCTTGCCCGGAACTCGGTGAGGAGGTCGCACTATGAGGCAGAGCCATTCAAGGTCGTCAAAGTTGGGTCTACAGGGTACTGATCGCTCCATTTTCACACGTAAAAGGCGTATATAGAAGGTAGCGGTATCGTATCCACGGGGATTGCAATCCGAAAACACGAAGCTAATCCAACAATAATTCATCATTATTCAAGCACGAAAATTGGGTGAAAGGTTTTAAGGGCTTGAATTTAATCAAGCGGTAAAAATAAAACAAGCAATAAACACACGGAAGATAAAGCAGATAAGAGAGACTAACCTAGGGATGCATTAATCCTATCCACAACGTATGTTTATCACTGTTCCTATTAGCCAATTTTAATCCGGACAGATGGAAGATCACAAATATAACCAACAACTTCAATTCGACAATTGCGGCGATAGATTACGAGTTTTCCTACCATTTTAGGTGAAAACAAGTAACTCCAAAAGGATCACTAAGAATATGCTTCCTCTGAATATCTTATCTATTTCGACTCGAGAACATTATATCATGCATTCAAGATCGATTGACAATTAATACAATTCGTAATTAGCGACAACTAGATATGCATCAAGATTGATCGAAATCAACACATATAAATAAGCACCAAGAATCATGAATCGATGCACGGAAGGTAAATAGCGATATGAAATCACAACATATAGGATCGAATCATGCAAACCACAGGATCGGTATGGAATTTTAGCTATGCATAATTAAATTACCAAAGCAATAAATAATTAAATAAAACATAAATTAAGATAGATAGATAGATAAAACCGTAGAATCCACGAAGAACAATTGTAGCGACTTGAATCAGGAAGAAATTACAATTCTAATACTAAACTATGAAATTGGAATGAAAATACTTAAAGAATATAGCTAAACTAAATTAAGCGGAAAAGAACTTGCAAAAGAAAATAAAGAAGAATTTATGTTACGCTTTCGAAATGGTGTTGAATGGTGTTTTCAACTACTGATCTATCTGCCTATTTATAATAAAACATAAGCTCCCTTTTTTCATAAATTCTTCAATCCTATTTTGACTCTGATTCAATCCCCCAAAGATCTCGTCCAAATCCCCCTCCAATTGGTCCCCCCTCTCATGTGTACTTGCGTGACAAAATATAATATACGCAGCCCTAGCGCCTCACTATGCGTGTTAGCAAGCTTGAGTCGCGAAGGAGGCACGCGAAGACTTCAAAAAGAGCTGCAAATCTGCTCATCCTCGCGACCTATCATCGTGACCTTAGGTCGCGAGCTCGGTTCGCGAGGCGAAATTCTCTGCGCGCGCGACTTCGCCGTTTCGCTCCGTTCTCTCTCGTCCGGACTCCGAATTGCGATCCGTTTGCGCCTACGGACTCCTATAGAGATGCTATTTAACATAGTATACTTTGCACATCCATATTTTCAAATCCTTTATCTCATATTCAACGTCGTTTTCAAGCGATTCTTGTCGCATGATCTCGCGGTTGGGCTAGTGATTCCTCTTTATCGTGATCCACCTTTTTGACATCAAAACCTATGCTAAAATGACATGAAATACACACGGCATAATATCTTCCAAGGTAAACATAAATATATAAAAGATAACTCAAAAGATCACTTATCACTTAGAAGCGAAAGCGAATATAGCCTTATAAATCATGTAAAAATGAGGCTTATCGATTACCTCAATTAAGGAAGCAGATCATCCAACTCTAAAGGGAATTCGAGACGTGTTGGCTTGGTGGCCCCTGACATGGCGGGGTCTCACCAACTATCATCACCAAGTCTCAACATTGACCCGAGTGTGAAACCGATTCGGCAAAAGCAGCGGTTTTTGCGGCGAGCGGAATCAAGTCATCCATGACGGTGAACCAATTATTAAAAGCTCACATCTTGTTCGAGGTCAAGTATCCGACCTGGATAGCCAACCCGATAATGGTGAAGAAAGGAGGATGGGGATGGCGAATGTGCATCGATTACACGATCTCGATAAACATTGCCACAAGGCGTACCCCTTCCCAATATCGACAAGAAGGTTGGCGCTTTGGTGGTGCGAAGTCTTGACTTTTGGACCTATCTGAGGATATCACGGTCTTGATGGACGGCGAAGCCAGCGGCAAAAGCGGCCTTCATTACGAGACTTGAGTCTTTGCATATAAGAAGATGCCATTCGAACTCGAAACGCGAGGGCCACTGTCAAAGAATGGTGGACAAAATATTTCGACCCTACATAGGTCCGAATGTGGAAGTGTGCGTAGATGACATCGTCGTTAAAAGCAAGGAGGAAGCGGCGTGTGGTGCCGACCTCAAGATTGTCCTTGGCTTACTTAGAAAAGTCAACCTAAAACTAAACCCCAAAATGCACGTTCGCAGTTCGGTTCGGAAAATTTACGGGTGTTGGGTTTCACAATTAGGGTTAAAAGCCAACCCGTCCAAAGTTCAAACCGTTGTGGAGATGAAGATGCGAAGACAATCCACGGCGTACACAAGTTGACGGTGCATAGCCGCACTAAGCCGTTTTCTTTCAAAAGCGCGGATAGCGGTGTCATCTTCAAAATACTCGAAAAGGCTGCGGGTTCTCACGGAATGATATACACAAGTCGCCTTTGAAGATCTCAAGAACTACCTCGCCAAACTCCCACTTTATCCGTCCGAGAGAAGGAGGTCCTTTCCTATACCTCGCCGCCTCGGACGAGACCATAAGTCACGATCTTGAGTGCGAGAAGAAGGACGTCGACTCCGTGTATTTCATCGGCCGAGCAATGAAAGGACCCGAAATAAGGTACCGGCCTTTGGGCTATACAGCATTAGTAAATCTTGCAAGGAGATTCGTCCATACTTCCATGCACATCCCATACAAGTTCTCATGATCACCCACTTAGACAAGTATTGGCGGTCAAAGCCTCGGGAGAATGCGAGTGGGCAATTGAATTAGGCGAACACAATATATCTTTTACCCCATGAGCCATCAATGGTGGGGCCTTGGCGGACTTCCTTGTCGAGGCTAACTTCAGAAACCGAATCCCAGTCCGTGTCGGGACGATGCGAAGCGAACCAATAGATAAAACACGGAGGATTCTTTGGCAAGTCTCGTTGGCGGGCTTCGGGAAAAGCAGTGGCGGAGCAGTATATTACTCTGGGACCGGATGGCGAGATCACCTCGCGCCGGTTCGCATTCAAAATCTGAACAACGAAGTGGAATCGAGGCCTTAATTGCGGGACTTCGCCTGGCTCAAAGCCTTTGAATCGAGCAGTGCGAGTTCACGGTGACTCTCAAGTCGTAGTGAGCCACATGTTGGGGAATGCGAGGCAAAAAAATACCTTGAAAAAGCTAAAGCCTACAACAAGCTTTCTCACACTTCGGTTGGTTCGCATCCCAAGGGGCGAAATAGCGGTGACGTCTTAAGCAAAGCGGCCTCGTCGTCGAAGAACTCGCCGATGAAGAAGTCGAAGCAGGGCATAAGCGATGATGATACAAGGCCGAGGTCGATATAGTCTCGATGATGAACGATTGGATGACTCCCGTTCGAGTACACGGAAAGGTGAACTACCCATGATAGGCTCGAGGCTAGAAAATCTTGAGCAAGTCTCTACGATATATACTTGAGCAAGGTCCTCTATAGAAAATCATCGTCCGACCTCTCCTAAGATGTTTGGATCGAGCCGAGCCGATTACGTTACTACAAGTAGATGAGGATCATGTGGAAGTCACATCGGACCCGCGCTTATCGAAGAAAGTCATGCGATGGGGATACTATTGGCGACAATGTTCCGGGACTCGATTGATCTCGTGAAGAAATGTCCGAAGTGCAAATTCATGGAAGCGTGCGAGGCTACCTCAAACCGATCTTGCCGACATGCAAGCCCTTGGCCATTTATGCGATGGGGATCGATATCGTGAGCCCTACGCAAAGCTCGAGGCGGTTCAATTCGATTGTCGCGATCGACTACTTCACGAAGTGGGTGGAAGCCGAACCCTTGGTAAAAATCACGAGCAAAACGCCTCAACCGTGCGGAAGAACATCGTGTGTCGACGGCGTCCCTCATATCCTTATTTCGATAATGGGACACGTTCACGGATAAAGTATTTAAAGAATGGTGTCGAGCTTGGATCGGTGAAATTCACCTCGGTGGCTCATCCTCAAGCAAATGGTCAAACCGAAGTCACCAACAGGACAATCGTGAAAGGACTCAAAACTCGCCTCGGCCAGAGTAAAGGGTAATTGGGTGGAAAATTTACCACAAGTCCTATGGTCGTGCCGTACTACACCTCGGACATCGAGCGGAGAAACACCTATAGTTTGGCGTGCGGAACCCGGCGGTGATCCTGCGAGATCGGCATGCGAGCCCCGCACCATTCACTTCTCGGTTGAAGCAAATGAGGAAAATCTGACGATCTAGATCGAGTTGAAGAAAGAGACCTCGCCTACATCGGTGAAGCTCGGTATAAGCAACAAGTAGCTCGGTATTACAACCAGTGTCAGTCCGACAATTCCGGTGGCGACCTCGTATTCGAAATAATGAAGTCGATAAAAGCGAAAAGCTAGGCAAGCGGAAGCCATGGGAAGGACCTTCACCGTGAAAGAAGTCCTCGGAAAAGGGTCGTATAAGCTCGCCCATATATCGGTGAGCAAATACCCAACACGTGGCACATCATTCATCGAAGAGATATTTTGCATAAGTGTTAAGTGTAAGTGCATACGAGTCTGTTTGGTCGTGTCAGAGTCTTGTTTACGTCGTCCTTTATCGATAAAATATTTTTGCATGTTTTATTTGCCAACATGCATACTATCTATTCTCCATTATCTGATACCCTCAGGAGGAAGAAATACCCTCGACGAAGGACGAGACTACCTTCGTTTAATCTGAGACGAACTATAAGCGCGTGAGGACCACCTAGCGATAAAACTTGCGAATAAGGAACCTATACCTTCGTTTATTTAGGGAAGAGGACCACCCTAGCGATAAAACTTGCCAAAAAGGAACCTATATCTTCGTTTATTTAGGGAAGGGGACCACCTAGCAATATTTCTTGCTAAAAAAGTAACCACTACCTTCGTTTATTTAGGATGAATACCTTCGCGAGGATGAACTACCTTCATTTATTTAGAGACGAACTACCTTGGTGTGAGTGCGAAGGCGACCTACCTTCTTATTGGTTACGGTAATAAAAGGACATAGTGTTCTTGAAAAGTCAACACGAAGCAAAGAAAAATTATTCTTATTTCAAAGTATACAATTTATACATTACGAGGGCGAAGGCGGCCGGGGGCGAGAAAAGTGAGCGATCCTAGAAAATCGGGATTCAACGGTTCGTCATACTAATCCTACCTCTACCTCGTCCTCGATCTATCTTTGAGAGCCTGCCACCCCGACCTCTAGGTCCCATAAGATGACCTCGGCCGCTCGGCGATACTCGACCTCGGTTACTCGGTACACACGGTCGACGGCTCATTTGGACCGCGCCTTATCTTGCATATAAAATCTAAAGCAAAGTCGCGGCATTGGAGGATTTGCGAGTAGAGGCCCCTGGGCGCCGAACAAGCACCATTCAAGGAAGGAATGACGAGCCACGGCGATCTTATGCAGGCCACCGACCTTCTTAAGATCGGCATATTGCTCTGATATTGCTAAGAGTGCGAGCCGTACTTCGTCCTGTGTCTCCAACGGTAGCGTGCGAGCTCTTCAACTTTAGCCTCGGCCTCGGAAATGGTCACCCCACCACCTCGGTATGATCTCTTCATACTCGACATGCTCCTCGTGACCAGTTCGGCTTTCTCTCGACAATCTCGAACTTGTCCTCTAACTCCAGGCGATCCACAAGCTCGTCACGGATCTCTGGGCAGCCCTAAGCGATGTCGACCTCCTCCTGCACATGGCCTGTTGGTCCTTCATATGAAGGAGTTCGACCTCTTTCGATTCAAGAGCCCGTGTCGAGGCTTCAATTTGATTCAACCAGGGAAGCATCGGGCATTTCGGGGAAGGCGAATACAAAAGACAAGTTTCTTCACGTAAGCGGTGATTTTATTATGCCTTGATGAGTAAACAAAAATGTACATATACATTTACAAAAGAAAAGAAAGAGGGATCAATGACCCCTCCGGCAGCTTCGCCCTCAAGATCGGCCACCTCCTGGACTTGGGAAGCTTCGGCCTCCTCCACCTGGACTCGGGAAGCTTCGGCCTCCTCCTCCCGAGCTTGAAGGGCTTGACCTCCTCATCCGAGTTCCAGCGACCTCGGCCTCGCGCGATCCCGAGTGCACCGCCTCTGCCATTCCTGCGACCTCGACAGCAGCCGTCGCCCTCGATCGCTTTCCCAGATCGGCCATTATAGCCTCGATCATAGGGTCCCGGTCCACCGGCGAGCACGAACCGACTCTGCGGTCAGCGGTGTCGGCGGGGCAACAGATCCCGGACGAGCAAGCTCCTCGGGCCGTCGGCAAGGACAGCATACTCGCGGCGGTCTTGATCTCCACCACCTCATACCCGTATTTGGACTTCTCCAGCTGCGGGTAATCATCGGCGACTTCATCGAGGGTGTCGCGACCACGCTTATTCGGGACCTCGGCCGTGTCACGACCAATCCGGAGAATCTCCTTGGCGGAACAACTTCTCCATGAGGCACGAGCATCTCTCCTGCGAGGCGCCGGTTGAGCCTCCGACATCGCGCCGCCCACCTCGGCCTTCAATCGCCGACCTCGGCCTCGGCCGCCCTCGCCTTCGCCGCCTCGGTGCGCTTCTCTGCCTCGGCGATCGCCACGGCCGCGATCTCCTCCGACCGCGTCCGAGCTTTTCCTTGGCCTCGGCAACCTCGCAAACAAGGAGAGTCTTCTCCTTCAACTCACGGTGACGAGCCACCCTCAAAGCTGAGCGAGGCGCCCTTCAAGTAATCCGTCAACCGGGCGGGGCGTCGCCGTCGGTTGGGTGGACACCTGGCCCGGCTCGCCGACAAGTCCTCAACCCCCATGCAATACCAACCATGTCGAACAAATACAAAGCATACTCAACTATGCGCAAGTCCAACAATAGAGTTACCTCGGGAAAGGCCGACGGCGACACGAGAACCGCGATAACGCATTCGGGTCGTGGGCGACCATGGCGTCGAGAATCGTGCGCCTTATCCTTTTAAAGCGTTGGAGGCGGAGGCGAAGGGACTTCGTGACATCTTGATTCGCTCGGAAGAGGCCTCAGTACCTCTTTCAATGTTAGGTAGAAGGCTCGCACGGGCTCGACCCCCACCCTCTTCTTTTTCCTCCGGCGAAGTCCTTTGCAAAAGCGAACTCGTTAAAAAAAAAAGAATGAAAAGGAGGGGGGGGGGGGCTCACCCTTCACCGACTCCACCATGGTGGCAGGATCACAAGGTTCGACCCACATTGCGAGCTCGGCCTCGGAAAGACTTAGTCCACCAAGCCGATCATGTCTAAGGATTGCTCAAGCTGCCAAGTCGTAATCCGTAGCCATGTTAGCCAGCTTCTCACGATTCCAGGCGAACTGGAGCGACCTAGGAAAATGACAAAAGAAAAATTTCTGGTGCTAGTTGGGGATTTTCGACTTCGTCTTTAATTTGAAATTGCGACGAGGTGACAGATAATACCACCCCGCACTAGATTTAAACTGAAAGAACCTAAGGACGAGTCCTAAGGT
The DNA here is from genome assembly GCA_036937905.1 of Salvia rosmarinus. Classification (NCBI taxonomy): domain Eukaryota; kingdom Viridiplantae; phylum Streptophyta; class Magnoliopsida; order Lamiales; family Lamiaceae; genus Salvia; species Salvia rosmarinus. Next base: position 60,018,331 of record CM072815.1, on the reverse strand, counting down.
CGAAGGAAGTTATGCCGATCTTAAAGACACGAGGCACGTCAAATGCGGAAGGAGTTCGGCGTTAATTGGGCTAAGGGAATGGCGAACAACATTGCGATTCGACATATATAGAAGGATAGGGAAGACGAAGGCCATTTTTAAGACTATCTTCGTAAGCGTGACAAAACCCTTGGAGGAGCACTACCCTATCACCTATTCGGGAGCAACATACTCAAAGGATTTGGGATATAAAATTAGAAGCAAGCTCTAATCTTGCGGATGCTTCTAAAATCGAAGGAAATGAAGAAACCCTACCAAAATCCATTAAAGGCGAAAAACTAACTCTACGCACGAAAGGTGGGAGGGTATCAAAGGTATATACTTCTACATCCACCAAATAATCCGGTGGCGACACAGATACAACACGGCCTTCCTGGCCGTGAGAATCCTCAGAATAAGAAGGAGATGAAGAAGCCATAAAAACTTCTTGGTTTAAAAGAGTAACGAAGAAGATCTTTGTACCAGACGGCAAAGACAACAATGACGACAATTGAGCACTTTTCAGTTTTGCAGAAAACTTTGAAATTTTTTGAAATCAGAAATGGCTAAAGTGATATGGGAAATGGCGTATCAAGGAAGTTATTCCCCCAATAATGCACTTTATCGGGAACTCAACCGCTGCCACATTTAATGCGCATTAAATGCAAATCCCGTATCCCTTGTTCGACATCGCGAGAGAATCCGTGTTCGACCTCGGCACGACGTCATGTATCCACCTCGAAACCTTGGTATAACGCCTCATCGGTGAAGCCATCCAGAAGACCTCGGCATAACACCTCGTCAGGTGAAGTCAAGCATGAAGACTTCGGCATAACGCCTCGTCAGGTGAACCAGCAGAAGACCTCGGCATAACGCCTAGGCATGTGAAACCAAGTAACATGACTTCGGTAAAACACCTCGGCATGTGAAGCCAAGCAATAGAATCGATCGCGCTCCACTTCGTCATAAACGAATCTCTGGTGAATTACAACTCCCAAACCCATCACGACCTCGCTTTTGCATTTTTTTTTTTGGGGGGGGGGGGAATATGATAGGATACGGCCCAACTACCAGGCCCAAGCATCAGGCCCAATATAAATAAGCCTGACATTAAGCTCGCCCCAGATGAGTTCGGCCCAAGAAGACTCCTAAACCAGTAGGAACGCAGAAGATTCGGTCATACCTAGAAGAATCCTAATTGGAGAAGAGATAAGATTGAGATCCTATCTTAGAGGATATCTTGGATTCGAGATCTAGGTCAATATAATTGTGTATAAATAGAGGCTAGATTAGACGGAAAAGATCATCTACACTCTTTGTAATCGCTTCTTACACTCTCAATACACTCTCTCTCTCTTTCCCCGTGGACGTAGATCTAATTCAAAGATCGAACCACGTAAATCCTTCGTGTTCATCGTGCATTTATTTCCCTAACGAAATTAAGATCGATCATTAACCATCTTCTATTCTTAGTGTAGGGATAGACTTGAATTTTTTTTTTAGAAAAACCATTAGATTTGTTAAATGGTGTGGTAGAGGCAGCATTCTGATTGAAATTTGGAGAAGTTGAGGTTGTAAATGTACTTGTTGTATCTGTGAGTCTCCATCTCTGAGTAGATTTATTTGTTAGTCAAACAAATTATGAATTTGCTTATTAAAACGCAATAGAATAACTAACAAATTCACAGCTCATTCATTCTTGAGTGCTTTCCGGGCTTGAATCCACTTGTCGACACTTATATTTCAAGCTCATTATCACCTCGACCAGAATGAATATGAAGTCTTATAAGAAATCCCTTGTCAATTGTTCAAGTATAAGGGCAACTTGTTTGCCCTTTTTTTCCCTTCTTATTTTGTGATGCAGAGAAACGGCTAGTTCATGGATTAACATTCACAAAATTTCGAAAAAGAATGCAAAGAAGAATAAAATCCGTTGATTTGAGAAGAACACATGAAGAACTCGACGAAAATAAATAATTGATTCTTAAAGAAGAATAGTTGTAAGGAACGAAATAAAACTCAAACTTTATTAACATTCGACTTGTTGTCCGAGATTGATGGGTCTCACTGGTACACCCTGGTGTATAGGGGGAAGGGAGTACACCGGTTAGACAAAGTTAATTTTTTTCTTTTCTTGATTGACTACAATGGCGATGGTGATCGTGTAATCGGTAGTTAAATCGATATCAAGATCACGATCGATTCGTATAATGAGAATCTTGTACTGAGTGATATCAATTAGCAAAACCACTAGCTGCTGAGACAGCTGGTCAGTTGAACTAATAACTGATATGCTTGTGGAATGTGACGGTTACTATATTTGCCTTACTGAAAACATAAACTGGCTTAAAAACACTTAGTCAAATATAGCTTAGTCAGTTTTCAGTTATATCTCACCAGTATCAAATTGATAATGATAAAGTGTTTCAAAAAGATGATGTGCCGTTATGTGCTCGTGATGACAGTTCAATAATATGCAATGTAAATACGATACTGAATGTAAAGAACTAAAAATAAACAACATTTGATTTTTACGTAGTTCAGAGAGATCAACTCCTACGTCCACGGACTGATTGTTCAGATAATCTACTAACTTAGGAGTTGGTTTTGTTTATGGGTACAAGATATAAACCTAAATACATAGTTAACCTTATTGTATCATGCTGAAGTGGGCATTCTTCCTACACTTGCGGGTGTTAGGAAACCTCTAACTGCTTACGGATGCAATCAACCAAAATTTCTTGCTTATAGGTGCAAAATATAGGGAAATCGATTTTAACCATCTCCCGATGATCTATTTTGGATGTTTAATTCACCATACATTGATTATATACCTAGCATGCATCTATATAATTAATTGCAATACGTTGGTGTTTTCTCGTGTTCACCTGCGAATTTATCGGACAAAGAATCAGATCAAGACTCGTGCTTTGATCTTACGGGTATATCCCGCTCGCCTAAACTTCAATCTTGAGTAAGACAATCTATGGAGAGTATCGCAAAATTCGCCTTCTTCCTCACACTGGAAATTTCAAAATCACAAAGATCTCACTATAATTTTCGAAAATCTCTTTTGCATTAGGATACACTGATTTTCTATCACCTTATATTTATAATGCAACCCTACAATCATATTAGGATAGGATCTCTGCATATCTAATAAATATAATAATATGTTTTTAGATAGAGAGGATCAGAGCGTAATCCCGGGATTCTATGAGGTGGACTAATTTGAGATAGTTCCAGGACAAGGAATAAAGATGAGCCTCAAATAAATTAATTATTTTATGTTCAGCCCAGAATATAAATTAATTCATAACATTTATTCATGCCACTAGAGAATAAATGTTGACTTACCCCTTTATTTTCGAAGTTGAGTCGGACTTGCACTTAGACTTCACGAATCCCCGTATTTAAGATATCGCACGTCCATTGATTACTTATAGCGTTCTGACTACTTAAAATATTAATCTCTTTAATTCTTTAAGTAGTACCACTCAACCTTATTATTGTACTTGAGATAACTCAACCTGCAGGGTTTAGTACAATAAACCTTTGAGCTCATAAGGGACGTCATCATCATAAGCGGATATGGTGACTCGATCTGAGCAACTAGTATGACATACAAGCACTACCACCACCCAAGATGCGGAGAATATTGAGTTATCTCATGTAACCCTCACCCATGACAAGTCAAAGTGATGGTCAGCAACTCATACTCACCTAAAATCTTATCGAGGTTCAAATCAACGTAAAGTCACCGAGATCTGTTGGATTTATATACTGGAAGCAGTTTTGGTTGAGCTTGTATACAATGATTCCTGTTACCACAATTATAATCTCCTATCTGAATTGTTTACTTGATTGCATATGTATGTCCCTTTATCTCGTATATAAGTTAGATCATACGGTGTGTAGAAGATCATAGAAGTCTGTATGATTGGTCAAGCTTAATGAGATATAAAAAGGATCATAGCTGAGATAACTTTAAGATGAGTTGTCGGTATAGGCTACGGTATAGATAAGAAGTGACTTGACTTGGTTGCTTGTCTATACTGGTACGTCTTTGACGTATTGATGGATCACAGTGAGATGAGTTCTTCTATCTGTCCGTCGTGAAGAACCTAGATCTCGGTGACTTTATGTTGATCTAAATCTCGATAAGGTATTAGGTGAGTATGAGTTACTGACCATCACTTTGACTTGTCATGGGTGAGAGTTACATGAGATAACCCACTATTCACCGCATCTTGGATGGTGGCAATGCTTGTATGTCATGTTAGTTGCCAGTATCGAGTCACCGTATCCGTTTAGGATGATGACGTCCCCTTAAGGAGCTCAAAATGTTGATTGTACTAAACCCTGCAGGTTGAATTATCTCAAGTACAATAATAAGGTTAAGTGATACTACTTAAGGAATTAAAGAGATTAATTATTTTAAGTAGTCAGAACGCTATAAATAATTAATTGACGTACGATATCTTAAATACGGGGTTCGTGAAGTCTAAGTGCAAGCCCGACTCAACTTCGGCAATAAAGGGGTAAGTCAGCATTTATTCTCTAGTGGCATGAATAAATATTTATGAATTAATTTATGTTCTGAGCTGAACGTAAGATAATTAATTTATTTGAATCCCATCTTTATTCCTTGCATTTGATCCCTGTGCTGGCCCATCAAGACCTGGTAACTGCTAAAAATCGTCCACCTCTATGAGAGTTCCACTGGGACGCTGTTCTGATTCTCTCTATCTGAAAAGATATTATTATATTTATTAGATATGCAGAGATCATATCCTGATAGGATTCTAGGGTTGCATTATAAATATAAGGTGAAAGAAAATCAGGTGAAGGAGAATGCCATTGTGATTTTCGAAAAACATAAAGATACTTATCATTGTGATTCTCGAAAATAGCATAGATGAAGAAGGCGATTTTTGCAGTACTCTCCATAGATTGCTCTCACTTGGCATTGGAGTTTTAGCAAACGGGATACAGTCCAGAAGATCAAAGCACGAGTCTTGTTCCAATTCCTTGTCCGACAAATTCGCAGGTGAACACGAGAAAACACCTATGTGTTGCAATTAATTATATAGATGCATGCTAGGTAAATAATCAATGTATGGTTAATTAAACATCCAAGATAGATCCCCGGGAAAGGATTAAAATCAGATTTTCCTACAATTGGTATTAGACCCTGGGATCAGTATGTTGGCTCTGTTGGATTAATTCATGTTTGATAATTATGTACACAATTAATTAATTGTGAATCTGTTGTTCATCGTGGCTCGTTTTAATTTTTTGTCGGATTTCGTTTTTCACCACGAGAAAATCCGTGGTTAGATTATGATTTTTCTTGAAAATCTAATCTGTAAAAGAGGAACGAAGATAAAGAACACAAAGAACGAGATGACAGAGACCCATCGCACGGCACGACGGGAGGCTGGTCGGAAGCCGGACGTGCTCACGAGGGTGTGCGGGCGACGGCACGCAGGTCATGCTCAGCACTCGTAGCATGCCGCTCGGCAGTAGCGCGCAAGGCTTCAGCAGCAACGGGAGGCAGGTCTCGGCAAAACGTCGGCGGGTAGCGTCACGAGATCCCCGGTAGGTCGGGCGGGCGAGCCCGGGCTTGAGTCGCACGCAACACCTCTCGGCAACAGGGCGAGCGTCCTCGGCAGCGTCGGCGATCTTTGGCACAAGACCCGACATCGCTTCGGTGGTCTCGGCGGCATGTGTGGCTCGGGCGAGCTTGGGCGGATGCGCGCGACGGGGCACACAATCAGGCGCGAACCAGCAAGACGCTTGCAGCTCGTCCCCCTTCTCGGCGGCCCTGGCAGCTCGGTGAGTAAGGTTTGGGCAAGGGGCGGTTGGCGCCTGAGCTCCTCGTCGACTCGGCAGCATCTCTCGGCCAATGGGCGGCGGCGCCGCGACAAGGCGGGCGGGCCGCGGATGTGCATTGGGCGTCTTGCATGGGTACATGCCCTAACGCCGCATGCCCAATTTCAATTTCGCCCAGACTCGATTTTTTGACCCGGTTCTAGATTTCGACCGTCCGGCCCATTCCAATCGCTCGTCCGTTTAGATTTTTCACCCAAATCCGGCTGACGAGTCCGGTCCGTGCCCGTGTACACGAGGCCCATTTCGAGATTTGTTTTAAGATCTGTACTTTACAATTTTATTTAATAAATTAGGCAGGGAAGTACAAGATCCATGAGTGGGCCGCGATGAACGGATTTATTTTATTTTTATCGTTCAAAGCATGTTGTAGATGTTTAAATTATGCAGAAGCATGCTATGTATGTTTAATTACGTAGATAAACATTTAATATGTTTTCGTGATTGGATGCGTATAGCAAGCATGCTAGGTTTATTGCGTTTTGAAGTATGTTTTAGAATTCTGCGAGCATGTTTTATATGTTGAGTTCTATAGAAAGCATGTTAGGATTACGTGATCTGCATGGACAAATCTTTTGAAACAAAAGACTAAGCAAGAAACCCAACATATTAATTTTTAAAATTAAAGATGTCAAGACCTCCACTCTTTGATCTCTAAACAAAGTGGTACGCATTGTGAGTAAACGTCCACACGCGGGCTTGCTTGAACTGCTTTATCATAAGTTTGTTAGATAAGTTTGTTTATCATAAGGTTACAATATTATTGTTACAATTATGTGCGATCGTATGCTTATGTGTTTACATTACTTTTCGATATGTCTCTTACACCGATTACTACACAAAACCCTCTATCCGGTCCAAATTTTATCGAGTGGAAATGAAACATGGAATATGTTCTTATCGTAGAAGAACACATGTTTGTTCTCACTACTCCCAAACCCGATGCCCTTACTGACGCATCGACGAATGAGTAACGAGAGTCAAGCAGACTTTGGCATAAGTCAAATAATATGGCCAAATGCTATATGATGACAACTATGTCCAAAGGCTTGCAGCTGCAGCATCAGTCGATGGTAGACGCGACTGAAATATGATCAAGTCTCGAGAGTAAGTTTGGGCAGTCGGATCGGACAGTCCACTTCCACACAATAAGAGAAATCTTGGCGTGTAGGATGGAAGAAGGAAGTTCGGTCCATGAACATGTCTCCCACATGACTCATCTCATGGATAGTCTTGATCAGTTGGGATGAGGTATTGACGGCGAAGCTAAGGTCGATATACATCCTCAACACACTGCCCAAGTCTTTTGAGATTTTTCGCGTGAACGCGATCATGAGCAAGACTAAGTATACACTTAGTCAGTTGCTAAATGATCTCGTGGCCGTGGAAGGTGTCATGGGAAAGGAGCACATGCCCTGCTAGCACATCTAAGGGCCCAAATTTTCCATTGAAAGTTGGAGAAGAAAAGGGTACCAAAGGTGGTAGAGGCAAGGAAAACAGTGGGAGCAGTGAGAGCAAGAACATGATTGCCACCGGAGGCTTGAAAAAGCCAAAGGAGAAGGGCAAATGCTTCAAATGCGGTGAGACTGGGCATAGGAAGGCTAAGTGCCCCATGCTCAAGGCTCAAGGTACGCTATTTGCTTTAGTAACGAAACATGTTTAGCAACTTGTTCTACTCATTCATGGGTAGTAGATACGGGTGCGACTTATCATGTTTGTTACACCTTACAGGGTTTCCTGCGGACAAGGGAGCTGTTTGATGGCGAGATAACGATCTCCATGGGCAACGCGGAAAAAGTCGAGGCCGTTGCAGTCGAAGATGTTTCTTTATATTTTGATAGAACAGTTTTAGTATTAAAAGACGTTTTATATGTGTCGGAGTTTCGGTGAAACCTTATTTCGGTTTCAAACTATTTATACAAAGATATTACATTATTATTACAATGGTGCTTCTATCATAAGAAATGACGAAATTATCTTTGGTGGCACTTTATATAATTCACTTTATACTATTTACGCTAAACATAATACCTTTAATTATGTTGCATCAACATCAAACACGAAGAAGAGAAAGTTTTCTGCGCTAGATGACACCATATTTCTTTGACATCTTAGATTAGGTCACATCAATCTAAATAGGATCCAAAGAGTGGCTAAGAATAGAACGTTGGGTGAAATTACAGTCACTCCGTTCCCAGTCTGCGAATCCTGTATAGAAGGAAAGATGTCGACCAGACCCTTCAAAGCGAAGGGGTATAGAGCTAAGGAAGTGTTGGAGCTAATCCATTCTGACCTATGTGGACCAATGTCAACAAAAGCTCGTGGAGGGTATGGGTATTTTGTCACTTTCATTGACGATTACTCAAGTGCGGATACATATACCGCTTCGCGCAAGTCCGAATGCTTTGAGAAATTCAAAAATTTAAGCGAGTGAAGGCGAAGGTAGGTAAGAGTATCAAGTCACTGCGATCCGATCACGGTGGCGAATACCTCGATGCGAGTTTATGGACTATTTGGTGCGATGTAGGATTACCTCCCACCACTACACCGGGCACACCACAACAAAATGGTGTATCAGAGCGAAGAAATATGACTCTCTTAGAAATGGTAGATCTATGATGAGTTATGAAACATTGCCTATTTCGTTCTGGGGGTATGCCTTAGAAACAACGGCATATTTGCTCAATCTAGTACCGTTCAAGTCACTCAACAGGACCCCTTTCGAGTTATGGTTTGGGCGCAAGCTTTGTTTAAGCCATATAAGGATATGGGCGATCCGGCACATGTCTTTGAACAAGAAAAGGCGACAAGTTGGAGGCTAGATCTGAAGCAAGGCTGTTTATTGGTTATCGTAGAAGAATGAAAGGTGGTTATTTCTATATTCATAAGGATCAGAAGGTCGTTATTAGCACTAATGCCCGATTCTTAGAAAGGGACTACATGAGAAACCAAAATCCAAAGTTGAAATCATACTTCATGAAGGAAAACTTATTTTAACCCTCTCCCGATGATCTATCTTGGATGTTTAATTCACCATACATTGATTATATGCCTAGCATGCACCTATATAATTAATTGCAACACGTAGGTATTTTCTCGTGTTTACCTGCGAATCTGTCGGAGAAGAAAGGATCAAGACTCGTGCTTTGATCTTCTGGACTGTATCCCGTTTGCCTAAACTCCAATGCCGAGTGAGGACAATCTATGGAGAATGCTATAGAAAAACGCCTTCTTCCTTCTCTCAAGATTTTCGAAAATCTTTACTATGTGTATAGTGATTCTCGAAAATATTAGCTTGAGCATTAGCCTTGATTTTCTCTCTCACCTTATATTTATAATGCATTCCTAAATCCTATCAAGATAGGATTTATACATATCTAATAAGTATAATCTTATCACTTAAGATAGAGAGGATCAAGCAGAGTCTCAGTGGGACTCTAAGAGGAGGTGGACGAATTTCTCCAAGCTACAGTGCCCGATGGGCCGACCAGTGGATCAAATCAAGGAATAAAGATGGGCCTCAAATAAATTAATTATCTTATGTTCAGCCGAACATAAATTAATTCATAAACATTTATTCATGCCACAAGAGAATAAATCTTGACTTACCCTTTATTTCCGGTTGAGTTGGTCTTGCACTTAGACTTCTGAATCCCGTATTTAAGATATCGTCGTCCATTAATTATTTACAACAATCATTGCTTAAAAATTAATTACTTTAATTCCTTAAGTAGTACCACTCAACCTTATTATTGTACTTGAGATAACTCGACTGCGAGGTTTAGTACAATAAACTTTTGAGCTCATTAAGGGGCGTCATCATCCTAAACGGATACGGTGACTCGATACAGGTAACTAGCATGACATACAAGCACTGCCACCATCCAAGATGCAGAGAATCTTTGTTTAGATCACTGTGATACAACCGATTTTAGCTCGTGAGACTTTATCGCGAGCAAATGTCGCGATAACTCATCTAATTTTCGTCTTTCTTTGCGAGCTTGCTTTCATGATCACTTCACACTTTGTAAAGTTGCGAGATCTTAAGGGAAGAAAACCCTCTTTCTAGTGATCCACCTTTTTAACATCCAAACCTGTGTAAAAACGACACGAAATACACACGAATTAATATCTTTCAAGGTAAACTTAAACATATCAAGTGAAAGCTCATATGACCACTTATCTATTATAAAACGAACGGAAAAAGCCTCATAAAACAGGCAGAAATGAGGTTTATCAGTCGCCCAGGCACTGCCGATCGATGCGTGCCCGTACGCTGTCGAGGACGTTGAGCATCGCCAGGTGAGCTGCCGAGCGTGCACGCGGATCTGCACGTAAGATGCACGCCCTATCGCGCACGTTCACCCAACCTCGCCCGGCCACCCGTACGTCTCGCTCGACTATAGAGAACTCGCATCCGAGGTCTGCCGACGTCTGTCAAGAGCCTGTGTGCCCGTCCACCCCTATTCACCTGATGACTGTTGAAGCTCGTGCGCAGCTGTCGAGCGACGTGCTGCGAGCGCCGAGCATGCCTAGCGTGCCGTCACCCGCATGCCCTCGCGCTGTGCATCCTACTTCCGGCCAGCCTCCCGTCGCACCGAGCGACGGGACTCCATCGGCTCGTTCTTCGTCTTCGTTCTTCTTTTACAGATTAGATTTAGATTTACAAAAAAATAAATTATAATCTAACAACGGATTTTCTCTTGGTGAAAAACGAAATCCGACAAAAAATAAAATGAGCCACGATGAACGACAGATCCACAATTAATTAATTACACACGTAATAATCAGACGTGAATTAATCCAACGCGGGCAAAATACGATCGGTGCTCGATGCCAATTGTAAGGAAATCGACTTTAACCACTTTCCGATGATCTATCTTGAATGTTTAATTCATCTTACATTGATTATATACCTAGCATGCACCTATATAATTATTGCAACACGTTGGTGTTTTCTCGTGTTCACTTGTGAATTTGTCGGACCAATAATAGGATCGAGACTGCGTGCTTTGATTTTACGGATCGTATCCCATTCGCTTAAACTCTAATCTTTGAGTGAGAGCAATCTATGTAGAGTACTGCAAAAATTTGCCTTCTTCCTCACACTTGGAAATTTCAAAAATCACAATGATCTCACTATAATTTTCGAAAATCTCTTTTGCATTAGGATACACTGATTTTCTCTCACCTTATATTTATAATGTAACCCTAGAATCCTATTAGGATAGGATCTCTGCTTATCTAATAAATATAATAATATCTTTTCAGATGGAGAGGATCTGAACAGAATCCCAATGAGATTCTATGAGGTGGACGAATTTGAGGCAGTTCCATGCCTAGATGGGCCAGCCCAGGGATCAAATGCAAGGAATAAAGATGAGCCTCAAATAAATTAATTATCTTATGTTCAGCCTAGAACATAAATTAATTCATAAACGTTTATTCATGCCACTAGAGAATAAATACTGACTTACCCCTTTATTTCCGAAGTTGAGTAGGACTTACACTTAGGCTTCACGAATCCCCGTATTTAAGATTTCGCACGTCCATTAATTATTTATAGTGTTCTAACTACTTAAAATAATTAATCTCTTTAATTCCTTAAGTAGTACCACTCAACCTTATTATTATACTTGAGATCACTCAACCTACAGGATTTAGTACAATAAACCTTTTGAGATCCTTAAGGGGACGTCATCATCTTAAACGGATACGGTGACTCGTCTGACAACTAGGTACAAGCACCGCCACCACCCAAGATCACGGAGAATATTAGGTTATCTTATGTAACCTCACCCATGACAAGCCAAAGTGATGGTCTCAACTCATACTCACCTAAAACCTTATCGATGTTTAGATCAACGTAAAGTCACCGAGATCTAAGTTCTCCACAACGGTCAGATAGAAGAACCCATCTCACTGTGATCCATCAAGAGACGTATCAGTATAGACAAGCAACCAAATCAAGTAACTTCTTATCTATACCGCAGCCTATACCGACAACTCGTCCTCAAGTTATCTCAGCTGTGATCCTATTTATAACTCATTAAGTTTGACCAATCATACAGACTTCTGTGATCTTCTACACACTGTATGATCTAACTTATATATGAGATAAAAGGACATACATATGCAATAGGAATCATTGTATACAAGCTCAACCAAAACTGCTTCCAGTATACAAATCCAACACAAAATAACCAAGCTTTCACCAACTAACACTTCGTTACCTACTTACATAAACTTCTACTTAAACTGGAGTTTTCGTAGACAGGTTTCCAACTAAAAATTGAGTTGTTACAAGCAACAAACTCAAGAATTCTAGGCTTGAGATATACAAAATAGTATCATAGGACTTAAAGCAGTGTATGTAGAAACCTTGAGCTGATAAATATATTTGAGCTTTTAAGGCTTGCTGATAATATTGTTTACTCCTTTCTTTGAAATTCTTTGGTTAAATGTTCTTGAGCTTTGAGTTTTAAATGCTTGAGCATATTCAGTATCTGTGCGTTTGATAACCTTGAAATGTTGGATTTTGAGCGTATTTATAGAGGGACGATGAATAGTATCATTGGAGGGAGCACCAATCACATTCTTCTATTTATCATTTGAGTTCTTCCAATTTGAATCCTCGTATGTCGCTGTCAGGATCTGCATCATCGTCCACTGTAACTCTGCAATTCTAAAATGATCTTCTGGCATAGTAGAATCTTCTGCAAGATATGCTACGACAGGTGGCGAGTCAACTTCCATACCAAGGTTAGCACGGTTAACGATATCAACCTAAGTATTAATTAATCACTCAAAGCTTAAACGTCTTCGTGTTTTTCAGTTGTGTTGACTCTATTTTTTATCAGTAAATTGACTTCAGATTGAGCCAGTTGAGATTACTCCGACTTTTATCGGTAGTGGACTCGCGTCTTTTGTCGGTTTGGGAATCTAAGTCAGTATGATGCTTTCGGTTTGGCGTAAAATAGTCAACTTTGACTTAGTATCGCCAACTATGACTACTTATCACCAACTTTGACTATAGATAAGTAGCTTTGACTTCCCAGTACGGGCAGTCAGTTGCTAGTATGGATAAGCTTATAAGCAATTATGAATTTACCAAAATAATCTTATTATAGTTCGTTATTTGTTACATATATACTACCAACTTCGATTCTCGTCAATTTAATTTCTCTAACTATGATTTTGTCTCTTTAACTCACGATTCTTTCTCTAACTTATAAGATTAATTATCCAAACACTTTAACAACTTATAAACTCTTAAGATATTACATCTTATAAGCTCTTGAAGCTTATAAGCTCTCTCTAATAAAAGCTTAGCCAAACATCCCCTTAATAGTTTCATAAACCTTACAAATCGCCCGAGAACCCCAAAAGTATTCTTGGGGTAGCTTCTCAAGATCTGAAAAGTGAAAACTATATAATCGTGTTGTTGTAGTTAACTATATCCTGTTAGTTTTCCAAAAACATGTAATATGTTCCCATTCTTTAGTTTGTGGGCAAATTATATGCAGATAACTTTGGAACAAATTCTACAGTAGTTTTTAGCAGGAAACATTTTTGTATTCGTTTAAAATGCGGCCATGGGCAATGGCTGATCAGTCGGCTAATTTGATCCCACTTTTTCAAGATGACTACTAAAGTAGTTTTTGAAAATAAGTTGCCCAAAAAAAAAGGAACTCGAAAGTTACAGTGCCAGTTAGGTAAGTTTGATGCTCCAGCCCCCATATTGCATCTTCTTTTTAGGATGAGGACATGTGACAAATTATGGTAAATCTTCGAGATCCCAAACTATTGGGATTAACTTATTTAGCATTTCAATCGATCAAGAGACATATGATTCTTTCAATTTGACAAATACTCTTATCTAGAAAGGGATGCAATGTAGGGACTATAACATTAAATTTATCGAACGGTTAGTGATTAAAAGGGTGTTTGGTGAGGTTATAAGCTCTTTAAAAGCGACTTATAAGTCGCTTTAGGAGCTTATAAGTTGTTGCAAAGTGTTTGACAAATAAGCTCTTAAGCGACTTATAATTCGTGAAAATAAGCGTCAACAACTTATAAGCTCCCTAAAAATAAGTTGGTCAACCTTAACTTATTTTTCATAAATTTATAAGCAATCATAAATTTACCAAAATAACCTTATTATAGTTAGTTATTTGCTATACATACACTATCAACTTTACATCTCGTCAATTTTATCTCTCTAACTAGAGCTGACAAAGTAGCGGGTCGGGCCGACCCGATCCCGGGCTCGTCGGGCTTTTAAATTTTTTGGGCCGGGTCGGGAATTTTTCAGACCTAGAAATATGAAGCCCAAACCAACCCCATGGCTTTTCGGGCATTTTAGATAATTTTTAATTTTTAATGTATAAAATTAATATTTTAAATTAAAAAAAAATTACTTAATTAAGATCTCATAACTACTTAACTTAAATAAAGAATTAGTGATGAGAATATTTTGAGCTTACTTATTCTTATGACAATGCTTCTTGTATATCTTGACCTATTTATGTATTCATGCGATGATATTGTAATGTAGTATAATTTTAATTCTTTAATTTAAGGAGAAAAAAATAGTAATTACAAATCAAAGATAAATGATATTATTAAACATCAATCCTACTTATACGCATAAAATAAAGAATAAAATAAATTAAATGTATAATCAAGGATTCAAAATAGATTCAAAATAGATTTGGAGATCATTTCTCTTAGAATTTTTTTTGAATGATTTATGAGGTTATTATTTTTTTCATAATTTATTTTCCTGACCAGTATGTGAATTAGTAAGAAAATTGTTACTATAAAAAATAAATAATTATATAAAACATAATTAATATTATTAAAAAATTATAGATATATATATTAAATAATATTATAAATATATATATTTAATAGAAATCGAGCGGGCTTTTTTAGCCCAAAACCCTGTGCTTTTGGCCGGCCGTAGGGCAGGGTTTTTTTTGGGCTTTTAGCCCCCTTTTTTTTCAGGCCTTTAATTTTGAAACCCAAACATGCCCAAACCCTGGGTATCCCGGGCGGGTTTTTCGGGCCGGGCTCATTTTGCCGGCTCTATCTCTAACTATGATTTTCTATCTCTAACTCATGATTCTTTCTCTAATTTATAAGATCAATTATCCAAACACTTTAACAACTTATAAGCACTTGAGACATTACCTTTATAAGCTCTTCAAACATCATATAAGCTCTTGCTCTCTAAAATAAGCTTAGCCAAACAACCCTAAGTCAGTTTTCGAAAATACCATTTCTGAATTTTCTTGTTTTCTTTTGTTTTTTCATTTAATGATTGCATTATATATGATGTAGGTCGTTACAGGTATAGTTTCGATCCTAACATCATTTAGTTTTCGGTTTAAATGATGTTTTGGCAAGATACCACTTTAAGGAAAATTGTTTTCAGTTTTATTTTATGTCAAGTAAATTAACATTGTATTTAAATATATAAAGATAAAAAATTTTATTTGCAGTATTTATCTAAAGTAAATTCACTTCTGATTAAATGATCTTGCTTGGTGCGATGTAGTTTTCACCATTTGAGATTCGGTGTAACAAATTTAGTGTTTCACTTTATATTTCATTTTTAATCTTTTTAATTTTCTTTTATTTTTTTCTCAATTTCAATTTTGTGTACTTTAGTTGTTGAATGTTTTGTGAGTGAAGTAAGGGTCTCATATTAGTGTAGTGTTAAATTAATTAGTGTTAGACTATGAGTGGTAAAATATATAAATAAGTGGTATCGTCGAGGGTAATAAGTAGGGATAATGGTATGTCATAGATGGTAAAATGTGTAAATAAATGATGTTTTTAACATAATAAATATGGAAATATTTTTAGAATAGTTTCTATAAATGAAAAATGAACAATATTTGGAAAACATACAAAAAAGAAAAACTAGCTAGGAACAAATTTTGGGGATGTAGAGAGTAATTCAATATTAGAGTTCATAAATCCAAAGTTAGAGTATATAATTATTTTAACTTAATTTTTTTGAAATGAAAGTTAAATATGATTCATAATATTATAATAAATTTTATTTCTAAAAAAAATATAATTAAAATAATAAATATAAAAGTGAAATACGTATAGTGACACACAAAAAAATATGGAACACAGAATTTGCACATCTTCACCTATTTCATATCTTAAATTGTGTTGCAGAAGAAGAGCATATTATAACTTCAATAACAGATAATTATACAACAATTAACTCCACGCAAATTAAACATGTCAATCAAACAATAAAAAATCAAATAATCATCATCCAGAAAAGACTTCCTTCAAAATCTGTGTAAAAGCCTCTATGATAACTTTGTGATGCAGTCTCGAATTGAGGGAGAGGAAGCTCATCAAGAGCTGCCCCAGCTCTTTCGGCTCAAAGATCTGCTTCGCCACAATCATCTCCGACATCGACTTCTTGAAATCCTCGTAGGGATCAACAGACTTCTTCACCACCACGAAGCTCTGCTCCATTTCCCCATCCGACAACATGCATGGCGCCAACCTCCCCAACATCGGCTTCCTCTCACTACCCTCCTCTCCTTCCTTCCATTCCTTGGATCCATAACGCTTGAATCTCCGCGGCTTATGCTTCGCCTTCCCCTCTTTCTTGCCGTCTTCGTTTGAAGAGAAGAAGCTATCGGTCTCGTAGCTGTCTCCTGAAGTTCTAGTTCTGATGCAAGATTTTTGTTTCTGCTTTGCGTCTTTGTGTTTTGTCGTCATGTCGTTTCTTGAAGACGGGAGCCTCCAATCCGGGTCGTCGTGGTCGGAGTCGAGCATTTTTAGTGACGAGGAAAATCCGCAGTCGAGTGGGGCAACCTTCGAGGATGGCGTGGATGGTGGGGGGATGGGAGTGCCCGGGAAGGAAATGTCGAATGTTTTGGAGTTGAGAGGGGAGAGCATGTATGGAGGTGGAGGGCTTTGATCATTGAACGAGGGTTTTTGGGGCGACAGATTTGGAGAGATCTGAGGAGAGAGAGGTGGAGTTTTGGACTTTTGGCTTTGGCCATTTTATTCTTGATTGGATCGAGCGAGACTTGGAGCTATATATGTATGATTCTAATATGGCTAGATTTATCTATGCTTATATATAAATAAAGAATGTTGAGAAGAGAGGCCGGCTAGTGGTGTTGGGAGGGTACTTTTGTAAATTTGCATGCTTGAATCTGATGACCAAATCTTAGTGATGCGATGAGGGTTATATCTGAAAGCTACAGAGGAATTTGAATGATGAGGTCATTTTGTAAGAATACAAGGTTTTAGGTTTCTTTATGAGTCGCGTATAGGTGTGGCCTTTGAAAGTGTCAACTTATAAATCAATCTTGGATGTATATAATATTAATCAAAGGGGACTTTTTATTATTATTATTATTATTATTATTATTATTATTATTATTATTCGAACACCGAGCTATAGGAAAATTAAGAAAGATATAAAGTTGATATTATTATTATTATTATTATTATTATTCGAACACCCGAGCTATAGGAAAATTAAGAAAGATATAAAGTTGAAAAGACATTGAACATGTTTATAGTTTATAGTACGTATGTTTTAATTGTTTGAACAATATCTATGGGCCTTGTTTATAACGAGGGACTATACAAAATGACTATAAATCCACCTCAGACTCCGACAGTCTGGATCAACTTTTCATCACTAAGTTTTTTTTCTTGGGTCATAAAGTAAACACTAGAACAAAGTTCAAGCTATTTTTGTAATTTTTTGGAAATGGAGTCTATGGGATCAAAGTTTTGCCTAGCTTTAAAGAACAATTAGTCCATTTTTATATGTTACTAGCAGAGAGTGTGTGTATTGGACACGGTCCATGAACTTCACATAATCAATTATTAGAGTTGAACAATTGTAAGAAAATTTCTATATAGTAAGTAACATCGAAAAATTTGAAACATGTAGTATTCTTCTCATGTTTCGCATAAAACTGCAGATAGATTTTTAATGTAGCGATGGAAGAAGTCAGATAGTTTTTTGATGTATATCTAATGAATTAACATATTCTTTTAGTATTTTAATATATATCCAATAAATGAATATTTTTTTTAAATTTATAGTGTGATATTTAATATAATTATCATTAAAATTAAATATATAATAGGAATATTATTGATAAATTAATATTTGGTAAATAATGCACTTTTATTTAGTATAGATTAAGTTCAATTTGTTTCTTCTAAGTATTGACATCAATCATAAGAATAAAAAGATATAAAATAGAATATAAAAAAGTGATATGAGTAATAATGGTTTATAATATAAATATGACCTTAATATCTTGTTTACTTTAAAATACAAGATTATTTATACAATAAAGGTCCTATATAGGGGTGTCAACGGACGGATTTTACCCGGACCAGAACCAGTAATTTAGTATTGGTTCTGGTTATGGAATCGGCCCAATAAATACTAAACCGGACCGGATCCGGACCATTAAATTATGGATCCGGATCGGGTATTACCTATTTCTAACCGGGTACCCATTGGATCTTAATTACCCCAAATCCTTACTCTGTAAAGCGTAAGTTACTCATTCCCTTATTCTCCCCGTCTCCCGTTAGATATACTCCCTTGGCAATTCAATAAATAATTTCCTGTTAATTTCAGATTTTTACTATTGGAATAAAGTTTATATATGTCCATTACTGTGATGGTGTTTTCTTGGAGAAACCGTAGTAGTCAGCCCAGTAAGTCTTCGACTAAGTCCCCACTTCTTATATATTTATCAATGAAAATTCTAAGACATTGTGTTTATATTCTCTCTCTCTCTCTCACACACACACATATATATATATATATATATGTATACTGTAATATTATAAATATATATTCCTTTTATATTCAGGATGCTAAGGAATACAACTTCCAACTTAAGAGGGTCAAAGATTTTTGGTGCTGTAATGGAAGACATGCTAGCAAAATGAATGCAAAACACAGCTAATGTATGCTTATTTTAAGTTCTTGCGATTAATCTTTGATCACTCAGTTATATATTAATAAATAAATGTTCGACAAAAATGATATATTTTTCCGATTTATTTCTATATTTACATAATCAATTAATGTAGTGTTAACGAAATAAATATACCGGCTCTACTCACCGGTGCTTCAGCTGGTGGATTAGCAGCTTTGTTACACTGTGACGACTTTGCAGCACTTTTACCTAATGTTAGAAGAGTAAATGCTGGTTTCTTTCTTCGAGCGTCCCAATTTGTATATTTACTTCATTAATTTCTAAATTATATATATGCTATAATATTATTCACTAATAAATTTGTGAACTTTTTTTTTTTTTGGTAATTTAATACAGAAATTTTAAAGGCTGCGTCACGGTGGACTCGAACCCGAGACCTTTGGCCTCGGGCATTAACCACTCTACCACTAGGCCAACACACACACACAATAAATTTGTGATCTTTTTTTTTTTTTTTTTTGGTCAAAACGAACGAAATAACATAAAACGGGCAAAGACAAGCTACAAACTTAACTCAGGCATACCTGAGGGGGATACAACTTAATTTCCGAAGAAAAGCGGCAAGGGGGGGGGGATAAAACTCCTAACAGCCAAAATATATAGGCCAAAGAGCGACTCGCTCAATCTAGTAAAGCGGTAAAGACACAAAACCACATCAACGAACCCCTTAGTGACGAAGAAGGGGCGGGCCTCATTAAAAACCCCATGACTAGTGGGGAAAAGAGTACCCTTGTGCAGTGAGACCGTGGGGCACAGGGGATTGGGAGTGTGAACACATGCAAGCTCATGAGGTGCACTGCTTCGGTTGGGCCTAAGCAGCCCCTCAACACACACACCCAAAAAACCACTATATAACGTGAAGTACATGAAATGGCATCCCAAAAGTGGATCCAAGAACAAAACTGAGACATCATCTCCCGATTATAGAGACCGAGTTTTCGTTCAAACTCTTGAATATCGAGTACCGATTCTTGCCTTTTTCTATATGCACATGCACATGTAAATTTGTTTTTTGCTTTAAGGAAAAAAAAAATATTGACCGGGTCGGACCGGAACCGAACAAAACGGGTCGGGTCTTGATCGGTCCGGGTCCAAGCGGTTCTGGAATCGGAACCGGAACCGAAACCGGAACCGTTGTTTTAAAATTTAATGGGCTTTGAACGGTTCCGGATCGGTCCGGGTAAAGACCACCCGTTGACATCCCTAGTCCTGTATATATTATACAAATTTATGGGTTCATGTATACCACCTCCTAGGTGGAAGTACGTAATACAAAATATAATTTTACTATATATTAATTTGTTAGTAGACTAAACTACTATAATTTCATCCTCCTATCATATATTATCTGTTTACCCGACGAAGACTTGCCAATGGCCATTTTCTCTGAAGTCTGTCAGCATATTTTACTAACAACCTCGTTTCTGTCAGTAATACCAAATGACTAAAAATATTTTAGATATAGCGATAGATATTACCGTTGGTAAATTATGAATATTTTTGGTGATATATTGATACTTTAGGACTTGTTTGTGATAAGGTTTGATATGTTTGATTGAGATATCTTGTATCATAAAATGTATTAATATTATATTTGATTAAATTATTTGTAAAAATACTCCCTTTGTCCCCATTTTTCTTAATATTTTTCTTTTTTGGTACGTTCTTCAAATTTTTTCCTATTCCATTTATGAAAATCATCCTACAAAATACTCCATACTTATTACTCTCAGTAACATCATTTATTCATACTTTTTACCACTCATGACCCATCATTATCCGTATTTATTATCTTCAACAATACTATTTATTTAAATATTTTACTATTCATGGTCCACCATTAATTTAATTAACACTATGCTAATGTGAGACTCTTACTTCACTCACAATACACTCTAACAGTTTTTATTAAAACTCATAGAGAAGATTCTCAGGAAAAAAATTGAGGTACGGAAGGAGTATAAATATGGTAGGTGGGTGGAATTATGATAATTTAGTCTATTAATTTATGGTAAAATGGAACTACAGTAGTTTAGTCTATTAATAAATTAATGTATGATATAATTATATTTGAACAAATATCACTTTAAATCCCAAACTATTTTGGCACTATTAATTATATCCCAAACTATTGGAATTTTATTTTAAATCCCGAACTATCAATTTTGTATGAATTGTGCCCCATATTCATTTTTCGGCTCTAGAAAATTGAAGTTGCTCGTCGGATTGCCACAATGTATTTTAATAATCCGGCGACGGTGTTTGGGCCATGTAAGTTTTTTTTTAAAAGTTAAATATACAGTGGCAATCAAACAAGCCACATCATTTTTTTGAAGCAAAAAAACAAAAAACAAAAACGAGGAGCACAATCGATACAAATCGATAATTCATGATTTTAAAAAAAAAGGTTATTGGCATATAAATATACAAACTTTGATGTGATTTTGATTTTGCACACAAACTTTAAAAGGAGTATATAAATACACAAACTTTTATTGATTTTGGTTTTGCACACGAGCTTTAAAAGGAGTATACAAATACATTACCACAATTTTTCTTTCTGGTCAAATTGAAACTGATATGGCATTAGATATGATGAGTTGACAACGATATGAAAAACTTAAAGTTCGTATGTGAAGAAGAAAAAGACATTTATAGTAGCCTACTTGTTCGTCATTTACTCCATTTACAAATGGTGGGTCTAAGATTTGAAGTGTTCTCTTCGTTTTGTGTGTTTGTGTTATATTACTTTATTTTTTTCTTTCTTTCTCGTGAAGTGTATGTGTTTTGTGTGTGTTAATGAGTCAATATGCGTGTTTTACCAAGTGTAAATGTTTCTCTTATATTTTATTTATTAATTTATTTCCACGTCATTATCAACTCATTATATCTAATGTCATGTCAGTTTCAATTTGGTCGAAAAAATAAATCGTGGTAAAATTATTAAATTAATAAGTTCATGTATTTATATACCACTACAAAAATACAGGCGAATAGCGACGGAAAATTCCGTCGCAGATCATGCCGGATCCGTCGTTAAAATCGTTTAGCGACGGATCCGCGACGGACTGATGTCGTCGTTGGATCGCTGGTTGGGAAAGACTTAACGACCGATTTTGGTCCGTCATTAATTTTTTACGACGAATTAGTGACGGAAATTTCAGTCGCTAATCGACGACCTTTTGAACGGTCGTCTGAAGGATTGGCGACCGATTAGCTACAGATATGTCCGTCGCTAGTTAACGATGGATAGTATCCGTCGTTAGATTATGTGTTTTCCGTCTGATTTATTACGACCGATTAGCTACAGAAAACACATAATCTAACACCGTGACGCATGGAACGAAGAAAATGACGCATGGATAACTTGAGATTGCTTAGCTTGTTGTTTTTAACCATTTGCTAAAACCGTGAGACTTGAGCTTCACTGTATACACATCTTGTTACAATGTCTTTATTTGTGAGATATCGTGCATGTAATTATCTTCTAGAACTTGCCGTTTTTCTGTGTCGAGGCTGCAATATGTGTTTTGAATATGGAAAGGATAAAAGGCCATCTTTGTTAAACCACATATTAATCCAAACACTAGCCCAATGATATATACCATTTGTCGCCTTCTTTGAGCCTTTATTATACCTTATTCTTTTGTTAACCGGATGATAGGAGGTGATGATGGATATGAGAATCAAATGGGAGAAAAATTTGTTTTGATATGCAAAGTGGGGATAAAAGATAAAGTATGGTACCCGTGTGAAAAAGAATAGACCCTATAAGCTCTATTACAAAGACAAGAAAAGAAAAATTTTGTGAATAGTATAAGCATTGATCGCTATTATTCCTACCAAATAAATGATAGTAAAACAACAAGTATATATATCGTATCCACAGGGACTGCGACTCGAGAACACAACAAGTAATTAACACAGAATCTTTATTATTATCCAGGCAACAAAATATCAAGAGATAATATTATAAAACTAGACTCGAAAATAAAGATATGAATAAAACCAGATATAAAAGACTGATCCTAGGGATGTACTTAACCTAACCAGATTCACACAATTAACCTATTAATGCTTACCAATTTAATCCACATTCATATGAAGGATCACTAATGTAACTATAGTTTCCGTCGAGACGACCTATAGTAGTAGGTTAGCCTAAACTCTATCTCCGTCGGGTCTCAAGAGAAGTAAGCTAATTACAAAAGCACACAAAGATTTAACCTCCTACAACTCACCTATCTCCGTCGGGTCTCAAGGCAAAAACTGTATTATGAATTCAAGAAATCGATTATGCAATTAATTCCGCCAAGACATCAATCACATAACTAGCATGCATCAATATTGGCCAGACACCAATACATGAGATTAAAGCCAAGAATCATAAATCATGAATGGGACGGCAAAACGGTATCAGCAGATTAATTATATAAATCTAGTTAGACATACAAACCCTAGGATCAATACGAACTTTAGCTACGCATAATTAAATAACCAAAGCAATAAATAATTAAAGATAACATGAATTGAAATATATAGATAAAACCGTAGGAATCCACGAAGAACAATGTAGCACTTGAATCCGGAAGAAATTCTGAACTTCAATACTAAACTATGAAATTGGAATGAAAACACACTAAAGTATTCTACTAGAAAGCGTGTTAAATAAACAATGCTAAATAAGTGTTCTGCTTTGGAATGGTGTTTAAGCTACTGCTCTATCTCCCTTTTATAATAAATCCTAAGCTCTCTCGTGCATTGTGCAAGCTTCTCCATCTCGGACTCTGATTCAGAAATATACACGAACTAGGTGTCACGCCTCGCGGGAAGCACTCTTCTCCTACCTCGCGAGCTTCGGTCGCGATAGCTAGTCGCGATGAGCTTTTCGTGTCGCCTCGCGAACGTTCATCGCGAGCTTCGGTCGCGATAGCGGGTCGCGAGCTCTCCATATAGCGCTGCTTTGTATTCCTCGCGAGCAATGCCTCGCGGCCCATGGTCGCGATAGCGGGTCGCGAGGCAAGTCTGCCTCTTCTTCGCGATCTTCCCTAGCGAGCTTTGGTAGCGATGCTGGCTCGCGAGTTCTTGCGCGAGGGTGTCTCGCGATCAACTATCGTGGGCTGGGTTCGCGTGCGTGAATTTGGCCTTCTCGACTTATTCTCCACTAGCTCATGTCTCGCGAGCTACATCCAAATGCTTAAGTGTGTGCTCGTGCGTGTTCTTCCTTTTAAGATCAAAACCTGTGCTAAAATAACACAAAATACACACAACATAATATCTTTCAAAGCAATTGAAATATATCACAAATGCAGCTCAAACAATCCTTTTATCACTTAGAAATGGAACGAATATAGCTTTATAAATCATGTAAAAATGAGGCTTATCAACTCCCCAAAACTTACCCTTTTGTTTGTCCTCAAACAAATTAGAACAAGAGAGAGACGACCAACAATAGGCAAAGAGTCGAACGACAAAAGCAATAAGCCTCAGTGCAATGAAAATAAACGATTCACGCAAATGAATCAAATCACAACATCTTTCGTTAAACTCCACACATCATAATAATCATAAGCCCAAGCCTTCTCAAACTTTAATCCTCACGACATGGATATATATATAAGAAATCTCAAACACTCAAGTGTATCAAGGAGGATGTGTATACTCTCAAAGTTTAAAACACATGGAATCTACCATAGGCTTGCAAATCATCTAATTCTCCATTGCTCAAATATGTGCTCAAGAACTAAGATCAAGAATGTCTGATAAGAGGTTATAATGTAGGCTCTTTGGTAAGGTAGGATATATTTAGGCTAAATGACTCATAATCCCATAATGACAAACACCATAAGTAACATAAGACACAATTCCCAAACTTTCACAATTCATTTCAAATCTCTACACCAAAAAGTCATTTTTCTATTAAGATCCTCACACTTATCATATAAGTGATATACTCATCTCAATGCACTAGCTATTTAGCCATTTATGTTCTTTTCACACACAAGCTATACACTTTATCTTGTGTTTTTTTTTATGAACTTATATGGGTAAGCAACTATTTTTAATAATCACTTTCTCATTATCTATTTTCTTTCTTTCCTTTCTTTTTCTCAACCCTCAATTTCAAGCAACCAAAATCACACTAACTACATAACCCAACCCACGGCTATATGAAAGAATAAGGTAGGCTAAAACGGGTTCATCAAAGGATAATAAAATAACAGGTTAGTGTTTGGACAATGTATAGGCTAAGAAAAGAATGCCTAATATCATCTCATAATTTTAAGCACATCAATGCAACCTCTAAAAGAACCGTAGCAAGTTCTAGAGAAACACATGTTATTTCAAACTATTCACACGTAGAAACAAGATCAAAAAATATGATACCAAAAGCTCAAGTCTCACGGGTTTCAAAATGTGATCAAGTTCTCAAAGGCTCAATACTCACAATAATCATAACATGCTTCGTCTCACAAAACAGTTGCAATCAAATTTTCTAATAAAACAATTCTCATCATCGGTCATCGTCATTCAACTCAACCCAAAATGACACAAAACCCAAACACGAAAAACAAACCAAAAAACCAAAAGAAAACAAACAAAAGGAAAAACAAGCAAAACATTGGGTTACCTCCCAACAAGTGCTAAATTTAAATGTCTTTAGCTAGACCATTTCATACCCAATCAATCCGCGTTTGGCGTGACTTCTTCCCAAATGCGTGCTTGCCTCGATATTTTTCATTGACCGCATCCACCACCGAGTATGGAAGTGGCCTCCCCAAACTTGAATGAATCACTCGGGTTCCATGCCGAGTCCATCTCTTCTTTGTAGCACCCTTGTCAACCGATCGGTTGACATCCAAGCTCGAGATTGGCTAGGCGCAGCAAAGGTGATTGAATGACACTCTTCATGCTCGAACTATCGTGTTGCTTGATGGCATCATATATTGAGATTTTCAGCCCGCATCGCTGACACGAAAAGTCGATCACCTTCCGCACGTCAATTAAAGCACGACCAGTTGCTAGAAACGGCCGACCCAAGATTAGTGGTTGATTTTTAAATTCAGGAATGTCTAAAATAACAAAATCAGCAGGAAAGACAAAATCCTGAATTCTTACCAACACGTCTTCAACTATTCCCTTAGGGTGTGCAATCGACCATCGACCATCATTAATGAAATCGAGGTTTTCTTCATTTTGCCCACCTCCAAGCGGTTAAACATAGATAAGGGCATCAGATTGATACTCGCTCCCAAATCACATAACACATTGGGAAACGTGTGCTCTGCAATCTCGCACTCCAACGTGAAGCTCCCCGGGTCTTTACTTTCTTTGGCAACTTTCTTTGCAAGATAGCACTGCATTCTTCAGAGAGGTTGATCTTGTCAAATTTCCCCAACTTCTTCTTATTCGCCAATGCATCTTTGAGAAATTTAACATATCCGGGCATTTTTCTGAGCGCATCAAAGAGAGGTAAATTGATGTCAACTTTCTGGAATATCTCCTTGAAGCGGGCGTACTCCTCATCATATTTTGTCTTCCCGATGCGTTGAGGAAACGGAGCAGTATGCTTTTGGCTTTTCTGATCCTTTGCGTCTTCAGCTCGCGAGTTTTCTTCTCTGACTTTCCCTCGCGAGATGCCATCGTTGGACTCCCTCGCGACGAGCTCCCCGCCTTCCTTCGCGATCTCTTGTCGCGATGATTCATCGCGAGGTAATGGCACGACGTGCTCTCCGTCTTTGTTCGTGACCCGACATCGCGATCCTTCCTCGCGAAGATTTGTCGCGAGGTAATTGTTCTTCTCAGGTGCGGCTTTCCTCGCGTGCTGGGCTCGCGTCTCTTCCTCGCGATGCTTACTCGCGAGGTGAGAATTTGGCTCTCCCCTCGTATGATTCTCTTCGTCCCTTTCGTACTCCGGATGATTTATGTAGGATCCTCCACGTCTCAAATAAATAGCATTACACTGATTCGGAGACGTATGATTCTTAGGATTCTGTTCAGTGTTGCTTGGGAATTGCCCTTGCTGTGCATCCCAGCTCTCTCATTGGCTATCTGCCCCACTTGGTTTTCTAACATATTCAATTGTTTTCCCATGGCTATCACCGTATTGTTGATGGCGTTGACTGTGCTCTCCAGAGCATTCATCCTATTCCCAAGCTGCCGGATCTAAATATTTTGCTGAGCCACAATTTGTTGGTGACTCGTTGCTATTTGCTGATTGCTCGCCAACAATTGTTGCATCATATCCTCGAGGCTCGGCTTGGGCTCCACAATCATTCCATTATTAACAAAGAAACCGGTGGTGGTTCTTTGAGCATTCGGCATCGGCATAGGAAAATTGGGATGATTCCTATTGTTGGGATGATAGGCGATTCCCACCGATTCCATCGCCATTACTCCTTTGGTTCAAATATTGAACCTCCTCCATATTCTCGCACCATGGCCACAATCATCCGCCTTTTCCTCCGGGGCCGTACTCTTCCGCAGAGTTGTGAACTTATCTAACAAGTCATCACACTTATCATCCAACTCTGCAGCAGCCCACTCTTCCGATTGGTCGCCTCCATCGACCATTGATAGCTATTGGATGCCATCTCCTCAATAATTCTCAATGCTTCGCCTATTCCACGATTGAGAAGACATCCTCCGGTGATGCATCTACAATGCTACGGTGTTAGCATTGAGTCCACTATAAAATTGTGTTACTTGTCGCTCGGTGAGAACCCATGTCAGGACATTTTCTCGAAAGCAGATTAATCGCTCCCAAGCCTCAAACAATGACTCATCTCCCAATTATGAAAAATGGGATATCTCCGCAATGATCTTATGAGCCTTAGCAGGTGGGAAGTATTTGGATAAAAATTTCTCACAGAGCTGCTCCCATGTGGTAATCCTCGATCTATCCAAGCTCTTGAACCACTCTTTCGCTTGACTCAGTGAAAATCCTAACATCCGCATCCGGATGGCATCAGCTGGCACTCCGTTCTGCTTGATAGTATCACAGATATCGAGGAACGCTTCCAAGTGCGCATTGGGGTCTTCAGTCACCCCTCCCCCAAACTGCTCCGCTTGTATCATGCTGATGAGGGCAGGCTTTAACTCGAAATTATTCGCATTGACGTTCGGCCCCCATCCTCCACCTTGGAACTGATCCGTCGGTGGCCTGTACATGTGGTTGAACGGTATGGGTTGTGCTCGTCCACCCATCCGCCTATCGATTACGCAACGCCATTGACGCTACATTCTTGCCAAAGATCGCCCCATCTCGCCATCCGATCTTGGCCTTGAGGTTGTCTTTCTGCCATTGCTTGTCTTCTTTCTCGGCTCTCTCTCTTATGTGATCTTTCAATCTCAAGATTCAATGGAATAATTTCTTTCCTTTGGGATCTTGTAATCATGCACTGCACAGAGAGATAAAAATCAAATTAGATCTAAGAAGCAACACAGAAATAATATAATATATTTTTTTAATTTTTTTTTAAAACGCCTGAATTAATAACTACAATCCAGAAAATTATCACTATGCAATCTAAACAGTCCCCGACAACGGCGCCAAAATTTGATCGCTATTATTCCTACTAAATAAATGATAGTAAAATAGCAAGTATATATATCGTATCCACAGGGACTGCGACTCGAGAACACAGCAAGTAATTAACACAGAATCTTTATTATTATCCACGCAACAAAATATCAAGAGATAATATTATAAAACTAGACTCGAAAATAAAGATATGAATAAAACCAGATATAAAAGACTGATCCTAGGGAATGTAGGATGGAAGAAGAAAGTTCAGTCCATGAACAGGTCTCCCACATGACTCATCTCATGGATAGTCTTGATCAGTTGGGAGGAGGTATCGACGGCGAAGCAAAGGTCGACATCATCTTTAACACACTACCCAAGTCTTTTGAGAACTTTCGCGTGAACGCGATCATGAGCAAGACCGAGTTTACACTTAGTCAGTTGCTAAATGATCTCGTGGCCACAGAAGGTGTCATGGGAAAAGGAGCACATGCACTTGCTAGCACCTCTAAAGGCCCAAATTTTCCATTGAAAAATGGAAGAAGAAAAAGGGGTGCCAAAGGTGGTAGAGGCAAGGAAGCTAGTGGGAGCAAGAACATGGTGGCCACCAGAGGCTTGAAAAAGCCAAATGAGAGGGGCAGGTGCTTCAAGTGCGATAAGACTGGGCATTAGAAGGCTAAGTGCCCCATGCTCAATGCTCAAGTTACGCCATTTGCTTTAGTAACGGAAACATGTTTAGTGACTTGTTCTACTCATTCATGGGTAGTAGATACAGGTGCGAATGATCATGTTTGTTATACCTTGCAGGGGTTTCTACGGACAAGGGAGCTGTTTGATGGTAAGATAACGATCTCCATGGGCATCACGGATAAAGTCGAAGCCGTTGCAGTCGGAGATGTTTCTTTATGTTTTGATAGGACAATTTTAGTATTGAAAGATGTTTTATAAGTGCCGGAGTTTCGACGAAACCTTATTTCGGTTTCCAAATTATTTATACATGGATATTCTGTTGTTTTTGATAGTGGTGTTTCTATCATAAGAAATGACGAAGTTATCTGTGGTGACACTTTATATAATTCGCTCTATACTATTTCTGCCAAGCATAATACCTTTAATTATGTTGCATCTACATCAAACATTAAGAAGATGAAGTTTTCTTCGCTAGATGACACCACATTTCTTTGGCATCTTAGATTAGGTCACATCAGTCTAAATAGGATCCAAAGACTGGCTAAGTATGGAGTGTTGGGTGAAATTACAGTTACTCCATTCACAGTCTGCGAATCCTGTATAGAAGGAAAGATGTCGACCAGACCCTTCAAAACGAAGGGGTATAGAGCCAAAGAAGTGTTGGAGCTAGTACATTCTGACATGTGTGGACCAATGTCCACACAAGCTCGTGGAGGGTACAAGTATTTTGTCACTTTCATTGACGATTACTCAAGGTACGGATACATATGCCTGTTTCACCGCAAGTCTGAATGCTTTGAGAAATTCAAAGAATTTAAGGCGGAAATGGAGACGAAGCTAGGTAAGAGTATCAAGTCACTGCGGTCTGATCGCGGTGGCGAATACCTCAGTAACGAGTTCATGGACTATTTGGTGCAGTGTGGGATTACCTCCCAACTCACTACACCGGGCACACCATAGCAAAATGGTGTGTTAAAGCAAACAAATATGACTCTCTTAGAGATGGTTAGATCAATGATTAGTTATGCAAAACATTGCCCATTTCATTCTGGTGGTATGCCTTAGAAACAACGGCATATTTGCTCAATCTAGTACCGTTCAAATCAGTTGATAAAACCCATTTCGAGTTATGGTTTGGGCGCAAGCCTAGTTTAAGCCATATAAGGATATGGGCAGTCCAGCACATGTGCTGAACAAGAAAGCTGATAAGCTGGAGGCTAGATCTAAAGCAAGGCTGTTTATTGGTTATCCTAGATGAACGAAACGTGGTTATTTCTATAGTCCTAAGGATCAGAAGGTCGTTATCAGCACTAACGCCTGATTCTTAGAAGAGGACTACATGACCACAAATCCAAAGTTGAAATCATACTTCAAGAATCAGAAGATGATCGCATTCCGCCATCGATTAGGCCAAAGGTACTAGATGTCGTGTCTAGTGGGAGAGATCAATATCAGATACTTCACGAAATTGAAGTGGGTCGAGTTCCACTGGAGATACCGAACGTACAAGTAGATGTTTCAACTAAAAACACTCTTTTAATTGGCTCATAATCGAATGAGAAAATCGTAGAGGGAAAGTTAACCCAAGTCGTCTTTGAAGGAAAACTTAACAGAGCTTATTGTTCGTGTCACACATAAAAATGGTAAATCCTAAACACTCTAATACCAACGGGGGTTTTGGTACAAACGGGAAGTGAAATGCGGAAAAGAAAATATAAGTAAAAGCAATCTAACTAGGAGTTGTCAATCCCTAGTTGATATCTAAAGAAATCACAAATGTGGAAGCTAAAAGCGTCGAATAAAACTAAGCTAAATTCATCAAACGGAAAGCAATAAAATACGATGGAGAAAGATTTAACATAACGCTAAATTTCAATATCAAATTACGTGGAACGTAATTTATAGAATGCAAGGAGAATAGTATCAATGGGAAAAGCAATAATCCAACAGCTACTATGTAATTGAATCCAACAGGACTCACTATATAATATGCGTAAATCGAAAGGAATGAAAAGCATGAAATAAAACTCATCGGAAGCTCCCAGAATAAAACTAAATAAAATGTGGCGGCGTAAAAATGAACGAGCTTGCCCTAACTCAGCGTGCGCGCTTATATATATAACAGTGAGTGAGCGCCGGTTACACGCTGAGCGAGCGCAATGCGAGGTCTTCTGTTTTAAAGTGAGCGCCGGTTGAGACTGAGCGCTCGCTGATCGGGTTGTTCTGTTCCAAAGGTGAGCAGCGGTTGAGGCTGAGCGCTTGTTGATCGGGTGCCTCTGTCTCAGAAGTGAGCGCTGGCTCGAAGTAAGCGGGCGCGCGAAGCACGTGAGCGTGTGTAGGGGACGACGAGCGCTGGGCGATGGGAGAGCGGGCGCTGGGTTCCAGCCGGATGGAGAGTTTGCACGGCGGGAGATGAGCGCACGTTGGGCGATGCACAGCACCGGGTGTGCTGGGAACGTGCGGTGGGGAGGGAGGGCTTACGATCGAAGTGGAGCGGGCGCTGGGTGCTATCGAGCACCGGCTGTAGTAGCCGAGCATCGAGGGTAGCGGTTGAACACACGCTGGGAGGCCAGCTGAACGTGCACTGGATGGCCAGCGCTGGATGGGGTACGGATGACGTGACGCTTGGTCGAGCTTCGGGGCGTGGCGTGTGGAGGATGCTGGGGTGAGCCCGGTGGTCTTGAAGCGATCAGAAGGCTACGGGAGCGAAGCGCCGACAGCACCGGAAGGGCGTGCGGGCTGGAACACGGGGTTGATGCGCAGCGTACGACCGGCGACGGGGCATACATGCGCGACTTTGACAATTCGCTCCGTTCCCCCTCGTCAGAACTCCGAATGGCTATCCGTTTGCACCTACGGACTTCTATCGAGATGCTCTTCAATATATGATAACTCTTAGCCTATCCATTTCATCTTATTTAATACCGTTTTCCTACAAAATATCAAAACAAACCAAATAAGTCTGAATCAAAAAATACTACTCAAAACAACGGCATAAGTAAGACAAATAGCTGAAAACGACATGCAAAAGAAACCAAGAATAAGTACAAAATGAAACCAAACAACTCCCCCACACTTATCCATTTGCTTGTCCTCAAGCAAAGTCTATACTTATAAGAGTAGAAAAATAACTCATGCAACTTTACTCTTAGTCCAATCAATCAAACTCCTTTTTGTCTTTCCCCAAAACTTGGTGAATACATATTCAAAGCTAACGTGAAACAAATTTAAATTATGAGGGATGTCAAATAAACAAGAAGGTGATTTTTGTTCAGACCCAACTCTCCACTAGGGGTGAATTAACTAATGTGATCACCTTTAGCAACAAATTCCTTTTTGAAGACATAAAGAAGGTTTTAATAGATTTTGAAACAATGTTCTAAAGGTGCATTCTCGATGAACTCGAGTCTCCAATCGTGGTTTTCAATACCTATTTCTCGATTTACTAGAGAGGGGCATAGTCTCATCCTTCATTTCAATAATCTTAACAAATAATTGGAGTTTTCATTCTCCTTCTTTTTCCTTATTCTTATTATTTTTTTATTAGGAAACACGTATATAGGTAAACACACTGTTAACACTACCCCTAGCATTAGTCGGAAAAATCACGTCAATAACCTCCGATTTAAGATCAATCCACACAATCTTGTCAATTCACATTACACTTCAATCACATATCAACAAGAGAAACGGGATAACATCAAGGTTTGACCAATACCACAAATCAAAATCCTGACTTATTCGCATAGACAAAAACTTTAGTCCAAGAGTTCAAAATCATCACCAACTCACATCACCAATCATGCAAAAAGACACGACACGACATAAAAATCAAATACTCCCCCCCCACACTAAACTCGAGCACTGTCCCCAGTGCTCAAAACATTAATAACAAAAGAAGAGGAGACTTCCCTGATGATAGTGGTAGAAAGATGGCTGGAATGTGAGCGTGCGCTACAGAGTTAGAGTATCACGACTTCACCTCACTTCTTACAACAATACGTAAAACTTTTCGTCCCAATTCTGAACAAAATAAACACAGAGACAATAGATAGATCAAATAGACCAACGAAACAAGCAAAAAGAGAAAGAAAGAAAAGAACCGAAAAATCCGTGGGTAAACTCCCACGTAGTACTCAGTTTAACGTCGTGAGCATGACGTAGTCTAGTCAGAGATAGATAGGATCAATGAGCATAGAGTTCACTACTTCTTTCAGACCATCCCCTCGATCAAAGTAAGGCCTTACTCGTTGTCCATTCACAGTAAATGATCTGTTGGTGTTAGGATCGTGCCTTCTCGATGATGTAAGGACCATTCCATCTGGAATTGAGCTTTTCGGGAAAAAGTTTAACACGAGACTGTACAAGTAAAACTTTCATTCCCGGCTTTAAATCCTTACGAACTATCAGTCGATCGTGAATTTGTTTCACTTTATCCTTGTCAATATGCGCATTCTCGTCCTGCAACAACACATTCTCGGCCAAGGGATCAATAATATCTATGAAAACACGATCATCAATTAAATTATCAGAAGGAAAAATCACACTATCACATATAGAGAAAGACACAGATTCACCAAGTACAGTCATTTTCAATGTGCCACTCTTAACGTCTATAAGTGTGTTGGTTGTGGCCATGAATGGCCTCCCCAATAACAGTGTGTGTTCCTTCCCATCTTCCCTAACATCACCCATATCCAAAACAACGAAATCAACATGAACTATCAACCCACCCATCTTTACTAATATATCCTCAATGATACCCTTGGGATATCTCACGGACCTATCAGCTAACTGTAGACACATCCGAGTGGGTTTAAGTTCACCTAATCCTAATCGTTTGAACATTGAATAAGGCATAAGATTAATCCCGGCCCCCAAATCAAACATGCCAGAAGCTTCCTTCCCATTACCCAAAGCAATCTTAATAATAAAACTACCTGGGTCCGGAGCTTGGGAGGCAATTGGTGCTGTAGGATGGAATTAGCTGCTTCGGAGATCATAACCTTCTCGTACTATCCAAACCTTCTCTTCTTTGAGGCTAGCTCTTTGAAGAACTTGACGTAGGAAGACACATTTCTGATGACGTCCAACAGAGGCAAATTCACATTCACCTTGGGTAGGAGCTTGTAGATCTCATTGGATTGTTGGTCCTGCTTCTCGTTCTTCAATTGGTGTAGGAAGGGTATCGGTGGAATGTAAGGATTTGCTACCTTATGCGCCCAACCCGCCTCTTTCTTATTTTTCACCTCCCGCGATCGCACTGCTTGCACGATATCTCTCTAACCTTGTCCTCAACAATCCTGTCACTCCTTAGAATAGTGATCACATGAGCCTGATGGGGCTGGCTTGGAAGTTTCCCTACTGCACCTTGCTGCAACAGCTCGTTAAGATCACTAGCAATCTGTCCTATTTGCATCTCTAAACGCTTTATTGTGGAATCTTGAGCATCCAATCTTTGGGCGAACGTATCCTCCCAAGATGGCCTCTGAGGTGGTGGTGGTGGAGGTGCTCACGACATCTTGTTGTTGTGGGAACTATTGCTTGTGGAAACTGCTTCTTTGCTAAGGATGGTGCCTCTCTCACGAAGCTACTGCTGCGGAGGTCTTTGGTATGGCGATTCGGTTCAACTCGCCTTGATTCTAATTCCTCCATCCCACGTTAAATTGTTGCTGATTAGGCTCGAATTGCCGTCGAGGTTGAAATCTCTGCATAGCATAAGCTTCGCCTTCGCATTCGAAGGTATGCTCTCCCATCCTAGGGCACGTATCAACATTATGCCGAGGTTCATTGCAGATTCCACAAGGTTCCATGAATTTCTTGTGCTATGTTGGTGGATCAGGCTTCCTCATCTTAAGCTCTTGCACCTCCCTCATTAGCTCAACCACTTGCTTATTCATGTCGAAAGAATGAGTGACGGCATGTGCTTTGGCTCTTCCACCTCGACTGGATTTCTGTTGTGAAGTAGCAGCCATAGCCTCAAAAATCTCAACAATATCTACTACTGTTCGAGAATTAATATCTCCACCTACAGCATTGTCCACCATGTACTAAAAACTCTGAGTCAACCCGTCATAGAAGAACTGATAAAGAATCTCATCTGGCAAGACATGGTGAGGGCACTTCTGCAATAAGTCCTTGAACCATTCCCAAGCTTCATGGAATGGCTCGTCTGACATCTGATTAAAGGTCATGATCTGTGACCTCAACACCTGACTCTTCTTATCTACCACAGTATTCCAATTTTGTAGAGAGTTTGCGGGGAGTGCCAGAAACCAAGACTTTGCCCTATCTTCAGGGTATACGGGAAACAACACATCTTTAGTTGGTCTTAATTTAGTCCTCCCAACGGGAAGGACTAAAACACTGAACAAAATTCCCTGATAAATCCCAAAGCATCCTCACTAGCAAGCCCATGAAAAGTAGGTATGAGTGAGAAATGATTCGGCTTAAGCTCATAGTCACGGGCTACTGGTCCAAGAACAATGGGGAGAAGGCCCCAATCACAGTCTCAGAGAAATCACGCAGGGCTCGTGCATTTTCACCCA
Organism: Salvia rosmarinus; assembly: GCA_036937905.1. Lineage (NCBI taxonomy): Eukaryota > Viridiplantae > Streptophyta > Magnoliopsida > Lamiales > Lamiaceae > Salvia > Salvia rosmarinus. Next base: position 59,982,632 of record CM072815.1, on the reverse strand, counting down.
TTTCTCTCAGCGGGGGTGTATTCTCAAAAGAAGGATGATCTCTGATTATCAGCTCTGACTGCTCACAACTCCCAAAAGTGGCACAATACTCATCCAGTTTCGGGAGAAGCGATCTTTTAAGCCTTCGAGTGCTGTCCAATGGGGTAGCAAGCGGTCTATTGAGACTGCGGCGACCTAGCATACACAACACTCAAACAAGAACAGATCACACGCAACTGGAGTATAACAAAATAAAAACGAAAAGAAACATAGTGTAATAACCCAAAAAATTTAAAACTTTTATTAGTGATGATTAAACCAATTACTTGTGGTTATTAGACCTTAATTATGTTTAAGGTAACCAACGAAATGAATTAGAATCGATTCGGAGATCGAAAACTAGAGAAATAAAAAACTAGTGACTAGTCCAACCGGATTAGGGTTACCTGAATAGCCTGAACATAGAATGAAAGATCTAGAATGAATCTCAACAAAATTATTTTATTTCTAGAATCGTCTCATGAAAACATGTGAGAAGCCAAAGAATTGGAATTTTCGGGCATGCTTGCCTGATCAGTCTCAAAAGTACTATTCACGAGCCGGATCTAATCCCAGTCCGTGCTAATCATGAAAATTAATGATAAAAATAAAAATTATGTAGGAATATATTATTATGAATTTAGAATTCATAAGAATCAATTTTTGAACGAAATTCTTGAAGAACTTAACTGAACGCCGGGAATATATACCGGAAAAACCCTAAACTGATCTGAACAAATCAAAACTCGAACTAAGGGTCTAAATCAATAAGAAATGATTTATAAGACTCAAATTAATTATGAAAGCTCAAGAATTTAATAGAATTTCGAATGAGCATAATTTAATCGCCAGACGCTGTTTTTCCGCGATAATTCGGAATTGACTTACCGGATGCCATCCGAACTTCATGAAATTATTATAAACTATGAAATAAGTATTTTTAAGGCTATTTAAGAAAATAAAACCTTAAGGTTACGAGAAATCAATTGAAAGCGCGATAAAACTTAAAGAACCGATATTGACATGCCAACTCGGGTAATTTGACTAGTCTTTCTCCCAACTACCACCAAGAGAACTCCCTATAGGCTTATTACAGCCATTTGCTGCTCTAATACAGTATAATTTCGTGCCTCCCTCTCTCTCTCTTTGGAACACAAAATCCTCTCTACTTTTTAAAAATTTTCACCTTCTCCAAGCCTCAAATCCTCCATTCCAACCATACAATAATTTTTCTAAGAACATACAAAGGTAGCATTCATCATTATCTCCATTTGTAATGGAGTAGATTTTTTTTTAGATTTTTTTTTGGAATTATTTCATGAAGAACCCTAATTTTTGTTCTTCATTTTCTTCATGACTTTTGAGCAACCAAATTCTCTCAAACCATGAATGAAATATGCTTAAAAATATGTTATAAGGTTGTGTTTAATGTTTGAGAATTTTTGGAGCATGTTTAATATTTTTCGATTTTTATTATAATTTTTTTTATAGAAGATAAAGCTTGCTTTTGTGAATATTATTTCATATTATTGATTGTTGATGTGTTAGGAGCATGTAGAATAAATATGGAAATTTTGGAATTTTCTTGTATTTATTTTGATTTTATTTGTTGGGAAATAGTTGAGGTATAGTGTTTAATATATGATATGAACATCATATATTAATATTGAAATTATTGAAGCACTACTCCTACTTTTCACAAAAGGGAAAAATTTATTTAAGTATTTTTAAGCCATTGTTTAATTTTATTTGTTGAGAAATAGTCGAGATATAGTGTTTAATATATGATATGAACATCATATATTAATCTTGAAATTTTTGAGGCACTACTCCTATTTTTATGAAAAGGCCGAAACTATGTATAAATATTCTAAGATTTATTTATTTTTTATTTGTTGAAAATAATATAATATATGATGTTTAGAAATAATATGAATCTATTATGCATTGTTGGGAATTTATTGAACACATATGTAATATATGTGTGAGGACAAAAAGAATTCTAAGCATTTAGTTCATATTATAAATATTAGTTGATGTTTAATGTTAATATTACATGTTTAGTACATATTATAAACATGTTGTGAAGTTGGTAGAATATATTTGAATATATATATATATATATATATATAGTGATATTACCGAAAATATATATGTAGTAATGAGCATGTGTTTTAATTTTAATGTATGATATGAGATGATATTTCATGTTTAGTATATGATATAAGCATGATATGATTTTTGTGGAATTTATTGAACACCAATGTGCACTAAATCATTATTGCCGAAAACTTTAGGAATTTTAACTCATGGTTTAAAATTTTATTTGATAGTATTGAGTTGATAATTAAATTCTATAGTATGATAGGAGCATATCATGATTTTATTGGAATTTATTGGATACTTATGCTAATTATTGCTAATTATAAAAAATATAGCAAAATGGTTAAGTATGAGTTGATTTTAATTGTGAATGATGTCATGGTTAATCTATAAGTTGAGAATGAATGGTTGTGATTATGATGAATGAATGGAACACTCATGCACACATACACAATAGTTGGGTATTATCTTAGAATTAGGGTTTTCTAATGCTTTAATGTAGTTTATGTTGTGTATGCTGTTGTATGGTGTTGAATGATTATATTTATGTTGTACCGACAAACAAAACCCCAAACGTAAAAAACATAGTACTTTATCTACGAGAATCCAAAAGAAATCGACAAATTTCGATAACTTAAGAAGGAATTAATGAGAATATAAGTTAGACATAAATTTAGGGTTTTCTATTAATAATAGGATAACTCGAATGTGAGTTCCTAAGTTAAAGAAACCAAAAGCCGACTTACAACATTAATGCTCAACAACAATAACCTAAAACGATATTAGATTGAGCGTTAAGACAACTCGATATGAATAGCATTACATAACGTACACAATCTCCGACGAGTTAAGAGAAACAAACAATGTCAAAAAGTGTAAGCTAAGATCCAAACATAAGATGTTGATCCTTATGTCTCAAAGGTCGAGTTAGTATTCACAAAGAACTTCATTTATTTCTAAGTAAGTATTTACTTACATGATAGTATAGGAGCATAAGTCAAGACTCCCCTTTATTCGTCGTGTTAATACGTAGGAATGGCAATGGGCCGGATTTAGACAGGATCTGGTTAGGTCCAGATCCAGATCCGATTTTTTTTGGGTCCGGATCCGGTCCAGATCCATTGGGTCCAAAAAAATTAGATCCAAATCCAGATCCATAAGATTCGTAGGGTCTAGGGTCTAGACCCGGATCCATATGTTTTCGCTTCTAAAATAAATTCTAAATCAACCATAATTCACAGTAATATCATAATAATCTAAATACACAATAATACTATAATAATTATTTAGAATTTCTATAATTATCACTATATTGGAAGACGTTAGTTACAAATTTACTACAAGATAGAAAACAACAAACAACTCGATCATCGGTGGTGTAAGTGGCACGACCACCGTGAATACCGACTGATACATAATTGCGAGAATTTGAAATGAAATTGGGAGCATATTTGTTTTGGGAGAATTTGAAAAAGGAAATTAAAGAGTTTTAAGTTGGGGTTAGGTATTTAATTATAATAAAATAATATATATATATATATATATATATATATAACAAACGGATACGCGGGCCGGATCTGGATCGGATTCGGGTCTCAAAAATTAAATCCCAGATCCAGATCCGAAATATGGGGGTATGATCCAGATCCGGTCCGGATCAATCGGATCCAAATTTTTGAGGATCCAGATCCTAAAAAATGGATATGGATCCACGGATCTGGACCGGGTCCGATATCCATTGCCATCTCTATTAATACGACAAGCCGTCAAGCATAACCTACTAGGACGTAACTATAATTTTTACGTCTAGTTAGTGGCTTGAGAATATCCTAATACACCAATCATAACTTGAGTACCAACACTCTATAACGTAATAACGTTTAGAAGAACACTAAGGCTAGAGTCGAGGATAGACTCAGAGTATATGACTCATAAGTTGAGGTTCATTTATGAATGATAAAGTAATATAGGTTGAGAATTGAGAATGTAAGATAATAGAAATTATCTTAAGACCATTACATGAAATCATAAAGAAACCCTAATTGGGAACATTAAGTCGTAACTTATAAATGACCCTCGATCAATAAAAGGAATCTAAGAAAAGTCATTTTCTTATGAAGGTCTGTTAAATGCGTAGTTCTGGGGAAGGACACTCACACTGCCCGCTTAGAACTTATAGCTTCGGGACTAGCGGGTGGGCTCTCTTGAAACAAAATGATATGCATATCTATCTCAAAGCATGATTTACAAAAGCTTTATGAAATATTATTACATAAACCGTTATTGATCGCCAAATGTTTATGTTTTGTTGTGATCTATCCGAGATTGGTATATCGATGTGGTATGTGAATGTGTTGGTCCACCAACGTTAAAAAAGGTAACGATCGGATCCGGCTTAGTCAAGGACTAACTCGGATTGTGTACACGTGTGACTGTGTGTTAAGGTTAGCTACCTCTACCGGTCACGACGACTATGTGTAGGTGGCCACCTCCATAGTGTGCGAATGAATGAATGAATGGATGATCAGATATGAAACAAAGTGGATGAAATAGTCCGGTCGGACACTATTAGAAAATGATAAAATATTTGATAGGCAAGAGTCTTTTAACTAAAATCCTCAAGCACTATTGTGGGCAATTCAATAACTTTACAAAGAAAATGTTTTCGGTAATGAGTCCAGTGAGTACTTTTGTACTTAGCCCTGCATCTCGTTTTTGATGTGCAGGTTGAGCAGGGATTGACGATGAGTGCGAGGTGGTGCAGAGTGGCAGGTGTTTTGTTGCTATAGTCGAAAGGTTTCTAGAACCTTGGGCATGTATCGTCATATGCATGTCCACACGTTTATTGCTGCTAAACTCTGATATTGTTTTAGTGTATTTGATTATAATTGTTTTCCATTATCGTATTGAACTTGAGGTCGTACCTCGTTCCTTGAATTGCACCCTGATTGGGTTATATTTGAACATTGAACATTTTGGCAAGTCCTTCTGTGACTTGTGTTTGTATTGAAACAGCTTATTCCTTTCAGTCCATGCGTTTATGAGTAGTTTAATTGTTAATTGTATTGATTAGTTATGTATATATCCGCTGCATTATCATACCAGTGACGATCCATATGATCCGTACTTCTTTGAGAAGTCGGGTCGTCACAAAGTGGTATCAGAGCACTTGTTCACTCTGAACCCTAGAAACCATTTCCTTGAATCCTAAGTTGAAAGTTAAGTCTAGAAATTGTTTGTGTTTGACTGTCACTGCACTGCATTCCATCATCGTCCTGCTCAACAAGGAAGATGGTAACTATCTCAACTAAAAGTTATTTTGAAATGATGGAAGTATATGAAATGTGAAATGGACTTAAAACATTGCCTTGTTGGAAAGTTGAAATACATTTTGGAAAAAAAAAGAACATTTTGAAATTGAAAAGTTGTTTCAAATGATTGGTCATTAGTTTGAAGGAAAGTTGCAAACTTTAGAGACTTGGTAAAGGAGTAAAATGAAGATACTTGATTATTGCACAATGTGTCTTGATTTGTGTTTACTGTTATATGCAAAGCATGCTAGAAGCAGGATGTAAATGAGTATGTTTCCCCATGAGGTCATAGACTCTTAAGACACATGATCCCTTTTACGCCGAACTTAGTATGAGAACATAAGGTATCCCCAATGGAACGAAATACTAAGGAAAAACGAGAACATAGAAATCTTAAGAATCACAATCCGACCGAATTCGAGGATGAGAACGCGACGAGTCTACGATGACGAAGCTATTGCTTAACTGGAGGTTCGCACTGCTACGAGTCCCAACCTCTCTATGCGAAGGAATTCCGAACACCATGCGTGTTGCCTCTATCGTAACAATAAAGAAAAGAATCAAAGTATAACGTTAAGAAAGTATAAAAGGAAATAATAAATTGTAAGTACATGATGAGAACGGATATGATCTGATGCTATAAAGCGAATAGAAATAAAGAATCCAGAACCCAATAAGATTGGGTGATCACTTAGCCTTTACCTGAAGGCTAGATATCGATCGTTGCTCTACTCTAAGAAACCATACCGTCTCTTCCCGGAGACCAAACCATGAAAGTAATGTCATAAGGATTTAGGAATGTAGGTCATAGGATAATATAGATTGTTATAACCTTCTTTGTACAGATATTTACTGTGTACATACCTTTTTCTAGATATACCGTTATACTTACCGTGTCTGACCTATAGTGATACTTTCCTTTTCAGATGGCTCGGACTGTCTTCATGACTAGGAGCCCGCTATCCTCTAGGGCCACACCCGAGGAGGTCTTACGCTCATACCGTTCCTACCAGATGTGCCGAGGAGACGACCTCGGCGAGTTCTTGGCGCACTTCGTACGTCATTGGGCCGCTGCACATGGCCATGGTACATTATATTATGACGGTGTGCTCTGACTGATCATGAGACTGCTATCCGACTGCAGGGGTATGCCCGTGAGATATCAGCGGACTATATCTATCAACGTCGAGAGAGCTTCGATCTGGAGGCGGACATACCTCGCTTTGTTAGCCACCTGAGCTATGTATTCATGGTGTACGGAGCTGCACCATGTGGGCCGTATCTTCCCGAGCGGGAATACACTTAATGCGATGAGATTCCACATTGGCTCCACCCAGAGGTGCCCCGTTTGGCATCTGACGGACCCGTATTCTTGCTTGGTAGTGGCAGGAACATGTTCGAGGCTGGACCTTCCCGTCCCCAACAGCTCACCTTTCCTACCACCAGTAGGGTTCCATCCTCTTCATTGCCTGCCCAGACCATCGTCGCCGGTCATGCCATGCCCGTACCCACCTCTACCTGCCAGCTCTCCCCCAGTCCAGCCGCTGCCACCCCCGCATGTACCTGTGTACCATAATTCTATGGAGATTGAGGATCCACGTGGCCTAGCTGTAGGCACTGTGAGAGGAGCCTGTACTCGTTTGGCTACTGCTCCGTTCCCAGCCACTGCTTTTGAGGAGGTCATGGCCGAGATCCGTCGAGACCTGGCTACTATGGAAGACGCCAGGGTCATTAGAGTTCGAGAGCCCATGGCTCCCGCACTCGAGGCTGAGGAGGAAGATCCAGAGGAAGATCCAGAAGAGGATCCGGAGGAGGATCCAGAAGAGGATCCGTAGGAGGATCCAGAGGAGGACGCGGAGGAAGACCCTGAGGAGAATCTGTCAGCTGATGATGAGATGGAGAGTGTGGATAGTTCCCATACTTCCAGTCCTGACTCCGACACATTGAGCCCTGTCTACACCTCGGGCGATCATGGATCTAGTTCTTAGGACTATATAGTATTTTGTCTATATACTTTGTATATCTTTTGATGCATGCGGAAACGATGAGTCGTTCCGACATGAAACCCTATCTGATGTCCACGGTAGCGTTTAGATTTTTGTACGCACCGTGACTAGGTACACAGAGTGATGTTGATAATTATTTTTGGGCATCATACTCTGTACCTGGTATTTTCTAAATCTTAAAAACGCTGATGAAAGTCCTCGTAGAGGCAATTGATGTGATATGATGATAGCTACCCGAGAGCCTTTTGTTTTAATATTGTGATATGTGGTGTTCGATTATGTGCTAGATTATACTCATAATTATATATACATACCATGCTGATATATACATTGATCCTGATGGATAGTATAAGAAGATATTTAATTCCGTATCTTTATGAAGGATATGATGCCGCCGAGAAGAAGAAACCGTGAGGTAACACCCGAGAGAGAGGACACCCCACCACCACCACCACCACCACCACCATTGGTGAGGCGGATTGAGGAACTATTCCTCAGGCAGAACCCACCCACTTTCAACGGGATTGGGAATCCCGTGGATGTTGAACTCTGGATTCGCGCACTGGAGCGAATCTTCAACTTCCTCCATTGTACCTCACAGGAACGTTTGTCATGTGGCCTTCAAATATTTGGTGCCGCCGACTTACGGTGGGAGGCAAGAGGAAGACTCTATCTAAAGAGGCGGAAGGATATACAGGAGGAATTCGAGGAGGAAGTGTCGAGAAGTACATTCCTAAGAGTTGCAGGAAGGGGAAAGAACATGTGTTCTACAATTTACGCCAGGGAAAGACGACGGTCACAGATTACGACCGTGCATTCTGCGAGATATCGAGGTATGCGCCTCAGCTGGTCGAAACCGATGAGATGAGGACAGAAAAGTTTCGGACGGGAGTCCGTCATGAAATCAGGGTTTCGCTAGCTGGCCACGAAAATCTGACTTACCGTGAGGCCCACAGTAGGGCATTGGATATCGAGGCTGCCTTGCCCGAGGATAGGAACGTTGTTGTGCATCCGCCGAACCACCAGGGGGATCATGGGAAGAGAAAGTGGGAAGGACCCCACCAAGGTCAAGGATCCAACACTGGTCAGGCCGACAGGAGGCCATGGAAAGGGAATAACGTGCCATCTGGGCACGGGCAAGGAAATGGACGCCCCATGGTACCCACACCTGGCGGGAAAACCAGAAGTTCGTGAGACTCCCCGTGTGCCTGTTTTGCATGTTTTTGTTATGTTTTTCCTTGGTTGTTTTAGACGATCTGGTTCCTATTTGTTTACTTTTAAATATATTTTGTTGGAATCATGTTCGTTTTCATTTTGTGTAAGGAATGATTGCGTTTAAAGCATTTTTTGCATAAAAGCTCACCCAAACGTCGGACTAGGCGTAGCCGGCGCTGGGTGTGCCTTGACATCGCAAGGAAGCGATCGAGAAGACCGCATCCGGCATGCCAGCAAGACATCCGACTGTCTTGAATGTAGGGAAAACGTATGTTAACCCTCGCCCCGAGGATCCATCTTGGGTGTTTAATTCACCATACATTGATTATAAACCTAGCATGCGTCTATATAATTAAATGCAACACGTTGGGTTTTCTCGTGTTTACCTTTGGATCCGCCGAGGTGAATCGAGCAGGATGAACGGATTGAGCGGTCGAGACTCGTGCTTTGACCTTACGGGCGTATCCGGGATACCCAAACTCCAGCGTCGGTGAGGACGAGCTATGGAGAATGCACCGAAAATCACCGAGCTCTTCACAATTTTCGAGAATCTCGATATGTGATGGCGAAAATTATGCTTGCAATATGTGAGCATTAGCCTAGACATTATCTCATACCTTATATTTATAATGCACTACCTTAATCCTATATGGAATATTACCATAATCCTATATGGAATATTACCATACTCTTAGGATTATTTCCATACTCTTAGGATTATTTCCATACTCTCAAGATTATTACCATAATCTTATATGGAAAGGATCTATGCATATACCATAAATATAATTATATCCATGTGGATAAAGAGAATAAAATCTTGCCAATTGAGCAATAGGGGGCGCCGATTTTCCTCAGTGCTACGGGCCTGGATGGGCCAGCCCAGGGATCAAATGCAAGGAATAAAGATGGGCCTCAAATAAATTAATTATCTTATGTTCAGCCCAGAACATAAATTAATTTATAAACATTCGATCATGCCACTAGAGAAAGAATGTTGACTTACCCCTTTATTACCGAAGTTGAGTCGGGCTTGCACTTAGACATTACGAATCCCCGTATTTAAGATATCGAACGTCCATTAATCATTTATAGCAATCTGACTGCTTAAAACGATTAATAACTTCATTTCCTTAAGTAGTACCACTCAACCTTATTATTGTACTTGAGCTAACTCAACCTGCAGGGTTTAGTACAATAAACCTTTTGAGCTCCTTAAGGGGACGTCATCATCCTTAACGGATACGGTGACTCGTCTGAGATAACTAGCGTGACATACAACTGCCACCACCCAAGATGGGAGAATCTTGGGTTAGAACATATAACCCTCACCCATAACAAGTCAAAGTGATGGACAAAGAACTCATACTCACCTAATACCTTATCGAGGTTTAGATCATCGTAAGTCACCGAGATCTTGGTTCTTCACGGCGGTCGGAAAGAAGAACTCATCTCAATGTGATCCTTCATACGTCGAGACGCACCGGCATAGACAAGCAACTAAGTCAAGTCACTTCTTATCTATCTGCAGCCTAAACCGACAACTCGTCCTTAAGTCGTCTCACCAGTGAAACTTTTATATCTCATTAAGCTTCGACCAATCATACGCACTTACGTGATCTTCTACACCTTGTATGATCTAACTTATATATGAGATAAGGGGACACGATATATGCAATCAAGTATTCATTTTAGATAGGAGATTGTAATAGTGGTAACGAAACATTGTATACAAGCTCAACCAAACCTGCTTTCAGTATAAAAATCCAACACTGAAGTCGAGCACCCGTCCGCGCAATCGTCCGTCCGCTGGGCGCTAAAGTTGAAGTGTCCCGAGAGCGCCCGTGTCCGACACTGGAATGCATCCGGCGCTGGGCGCCCGAGGTTGAATTCTCCCGAGAGCTCCCACGTCCGGCGTTGCATCGCTTCCGGTGCTGCGTAAGATTTGAAGATCCTCCAGAGAGTCCACGCGTCCGGCACTGGCATGCGTCCGGTGCTAGCTCACCGTATCGAGAGCTGATGAGTCCGACGCTGGGCGTGTCACGTTTTGCCATGTTTTTAATAGCGCGCGTCCGGCGCTGGGTTCACGTCCAACGCTGCGCGTGAATTTTCGGCGCTATATATGTTTTAAAACGCTAAAACCCTAGTGCTATTCATTCTTACATTTAGTTTTATCTTCCGTCTTTGCGCCTCTTCTCGCGAAATAATTCCTCTAAGTTCTTCCATCTTTTTCCTTTGCTATTTGTGGTTCAAGAACATTGATTGAAGAGATTCATCAACGACTATTGTAATTGTAAGGATTATTATTCTCTTTTTCCATTGGATTATTGAATTAATGATGTTTATTGATTTCAATTGTTTGATCCGTGAGATGAGCATGAACTAATATTCTTCTAGGGTTTGGTGATTCAAATTGGTTGATTGATTATTTGTTATGATTGAGTATACCAATTGAATCATAGGGTTTACTTTTAAGTTATTGATCACCATTTAACTGTTTATGTTTCGTGTATTATCGAGAGATAGATACGTTGTATCCATAGGAATCAACTGGGTTAGAGGTTATCGGAAACGAGTACTCTAATAGTTTATCTATTTGTGAAATCTTAAAACTTAAATTTAATCCACGGAACGAAAGTCGAGTGTTTGAATTAAAGGTTAGAGGATTGCATGAGTAGGTATATTTCTTAAGCAAGCATTAATCAATTAATCAAGGCGAAGAACCTAATGCCCTAATCTTTCTCACAATCTTGAATTACTCATTTTGCAATTGAATTGCTTTGAATGCTTGGTTTGATTTGTCATCATGATTTACTTTCCTATTGATTTTAGCTAAGCATCCTCAAACAAGTTTAGGATTTAAATTTACTGTTTTAATCGTAACACATCATAAGCCATGTTAAGTCTTCCTCGAGAGATTCGACTTGGATCGAACTTACCACTCTATAGGGACCTCGTACTATTGCGAGCGACTTAGAAAAACAATTTGGTCGGAACAAATTTTGGCGCCGTTGCCGGGGAAGGCTTTAGGCATTTTTGATTGTGTTATTTTTTCCCTCATTTTCTTCTATTTTTCTTTATTTTATTCCCACAGGTGTGCGTAATCCTTTTTCTTGTCTTGTGTTTGTGTATGCTAGGTCGTCGAAGTCTTAAAATGAAGTTGGCACTGGTATTCGACAACATTCACAGGGTGAGAGATTTTAATCTTCGAACTCGGAAGAAGAAAGCTCGTGCGAAAGTGAGGCGAGTTCGGCGATAGTTGAGCACGAAATTTGGAACTAGATCTCCGGTGAGGTCGTGCACCGGAAAAATGCCGACAAATGGAGAAGCCAATGAGGAAGGAAATCGGTGGATGCGTGACTTTGCTCGACCCGTCATTGGGGTGACAACGTCATGCATAGTCTTCGGGGATCCGGCCCAAAACTACGAGTTGAAGCCCATTCACTTCAACCTTCTACCATCGTTCTATGGGATGCCAAGCGAGGATGCTTTGAACTTCATTCGGGAGTTCTATATAGTGGTTCACACTTTTTCGTTTAACGGGCTCACAGAAGATACTCTGAGAATCAGGTGTTTTCCTTACACCTTAAAGGATAGAGCCAAGACATAGTTGATGTCTCTATAGCCTGGTTCATTGACGAGTTGGCAAGCAATATATGATAAGTTCATGGGAAAATACTACTCGAACCAGAAAACGCAAGAGCTGAGAGCTAAGATAGCTACCTTCAAGCAGATGGCTAGAGAACCTCTTCATGAGACATGGGATCATTTCAAGTCGCTACAGCAGCAATGCCCACATCACCATTATCCAGCTGAGCTCCTTAATCAGTTTTTCTATGATGCATTGACGATGGACTTCCTATATATGATAGATAATGCGGCTGTAGGAGACAATGGTAATTATACTGCCGATGATGTTAGCGAAATTTTGGAGACATTAGCTGCAAATTCGCAAAGGAGAAGTGCAGGACGAAGGCTGCTGCGACAAATAGTGGCCTAACTTTGGTGATCTGACAATTGGTGGAGCTCACTCGCCAAGTCTGACTATTGAGGCGAGCAGATCTCAAACCCCACCTCAATTCCAACAACAACAAGTGATGTCGATGGAAACTTTTGGTATTTGTGGTGAAGCGGAGACGCGAGCCAACATTTGCCAAAGAGCGATGAGATGGCATATGATGAAGTGCAAGTTAATGCTATGCAAGGGTTCCAACAAGGGTTCGAAGAGAATCGACAATCTATCAACGAGGCCTAATCGATCCCTTTTCAAATTCTTACAATCTGGTGGAGAGATCATCCTAATTTCTCCTGGAGTTAGAATAAGGGGGATCTAGTCGGGGGCTCGATTCGAACGACAATCTCCTCAGAAGCAACCGGGTGTACCTAGAAAGCCAATGCTTGAGGATTCTCTACAGACTTTTATCCAGGCAAGTCATCAGAGATTTGAGTCGGTGGAAGCATCAATGAAAAGAATAGAGACTCAAGTAAGACAGTTGGCTAGGACAGTTGGAGAATTGGCATAACAAGGACAAAAGGAAATTTGCCTAGTCAGCCCGAACAAGCACAAGCAATCACGGTTCTCAAGAGTGGGAAAACGATTGAAAATAGAGTGGATTGACTAAGGTGACTGAGGAAGTGCAAAAGGGAAGCACAGAGGAGGAAGAGAAGAGACATTCGAGGCTTCACATAGCCGAGAATCCATATCAACCTCCAATTCCCATTCCGAGCAGGTTGAGAAGAGAAAAGTAGGATCAACAGTTCTTAGAATTCTAAAAGATGCTCTCTAAGGTGAATGTTAACTTGCCTCTCCTAGATGTTATTCGAAACGTGCCAGCATATGTCAAATTCTTCAAGGAGTTGGCATCGAAAAAGATAAAGTTTGCAGATGACGAGAAGGTGATTGTATCCGAGGTTGCTAGTGCTATTTGTCAGCATCAATTGCCACCCAAGCAGCGCGATCCAAGAAGTTTTGTGAAGAAGATTGCTTTGGAAAATGGAAAGGAAGCTACAGGCATGCTCTGTAATATCCCGTAGTTTTAATACTTAATTACGATAATATAAATCGTAATTAGGATTTTAAGTACGATGATTAAAAATCTCAATTAGTCAACGCTCGATTTCGACCAAGCATAATTTGATAATTCCTGTGTGATAATCACTGGTACTTAGCGAATTAAGAAATATAGTTTCTGATATTCCTTCGAACATAATGTTCTAACGTCAGCTAAATTCAACAGTTAAGCCTTACATTATTTTTGAGCATTTAAGCTCAAATTTAAAAATTTCCTATTATCATAGGAATAAATAAAGTTGTTACAACTTTATTTTAAACATTTTAGAGATGTTTCAACTATGGGAATCTTGAGACGTTTCAAACGTCTACGTTTAGAGATAATTTCATAACTTAACCGAATGATCTCGGAATTATAAAATTCAAATTCCTATGATTATTTTATGATATAAGAGCATTATTTATCATCAAAATAATGCAAGAAAATTTAGGAATAAGATGTGCGAAAACAATGGGTTTGAAAACCTAATTTTTCAAATTAGGGTTTGAAGCTAAAATAGTTCTAAATATCTTTCTATGATTAAATTCATCATTTATGATTATAATGTGACTTATAACTATGTGTTAACTATTTATTTCATGAAAATGAAATGTGGAATACATGAAACCCAAATTTTGAAATGTCTTACGATATGTGTTAATTAATTTTAATGGCTACCCAATTAGGATCCTATGATAATTTTTATATTAAAATGATATTATTAAGGATAATATATAGTATTATAGCAAGTGGCACAAGTGGGGGCACACTTGTGCATAAGGGACGAAATTTTACAATCTTTTATAAGATTTTGTGAATAAAAATCTTACTATATGTCACGCCCCAATTCCCGAGGGAAGGCACGGATGCCGGGGTGTGATTAGGGGTGGGGGTTAGAAAGCGGGGAAGAAGGGATACATATAACATATATGATAAGAAGATGTGACCATGAAATCGGGCGATCTCCTCTATAACTAGGACATATCACGAAGGGAGGGGTGCACAAACAATCCACCAATGAATAATATCAATAACATAACCTCGAGAAAACATGATCTTGGTTTATTATAAGTAATGCGAGAAAGCAAAATAGCATTATATCATCAACTATACGATCGACCACATAGCATGCTCGTATCGAGACTCACGTGAGAATAACATAACAAATCTTGTTCCCAATCGAAAAGCAAATAAGGGACAAGAATACATCAATATCGAGTACGATATAACACAACATCGGCGAAGCATAGCATGAAGAACCCAGCCCACCCCTCGCGCCTGCCCAAATTTCTCCTCCATCTCGTGAAAGATTTGAAAAAGAGTTTGGGGTGAGTACTAGCGCTTTCGGTGGGGTTTTATCATAAATCAAAAGAATCATGAGGTCGTGTTGAGCACTTACCTTAGAAGGTTTTAAAACGTAAATCCACTTCTAAGTAAGCAAAATAGATTTTTCATTTTTCGATACGATCCGTTATTCTTGTTCTCCCATCATAGAACCATGAACCACGGCTCGGGGCGTATCCCGCCAGCCCATCACATGACATTCACTCGGCCCGAATATATCCAATCATTACGCGGGAACGTATCCGGTGGCTAACTTCGGTGTGGACTTCAGGTCAATCCCGTCGAACCATAACCACCTCATTACCATTTCCGTGTGGACTTAGGGGTCTATCCCTTCGAACCATAACCACGTGTTGGGGTCATCCCCTATGATCAATACTCAAGATGGTGATCAACCCACCGAATAGAGATTCGTGCACAACCATGATAGAACCATATCTTGGATCGTAGAACGATAATAATTTTACAAAAAGCGTTTCTGACGTACATGTTTTATTTTGAAATATCGAGTAAATAACTCAAAATAAGCATATATAACCCAACTGAGCAGAGATTTAAAACGTCAATCGGGAGATATCTACGGATCCGATGACTTCACCGATCGCCTTTGGTAGGTACACAGTAACAAGGCGGAACAACTTTTGGGGTTACATCCCACAAAGCAAAGAAACAACGTGATCCAAATGACGATCGTAGAAAAATTAGGGTTTTCGACTTTACGAACCCACATTTGGCACTCTCGGGTTTTCAAATCAACTCGATGCAGAAGGGAAATATATTTAGGAATCAAAACCTATAATAGGGTACTTTCAAAATATGCATGCATGCAAGTTGACTCAAATCTTAGCGGCGAAGAAGCTTCAAAATCGATGCCTATCCTCGGATCTAGGATAAACCATCTAAAATCGATGCATGAAAATGGAAACATAAGCAATATGCATAACGGCGAACATGGAATGACAAGCGGCGTTGAAAATGGATAACCGGGCATGTCTTCCTTTAGAAAACTCAAAGCAACGAAAACATCCGACATGCGAAGCGAAAAAGCGAAAACGAATCGGTACTTTAGTAGAATGCATGGCCGAACTCAAAACCTAAAGGACCCGTAGCGAAGGGGCCGTCGGCCACCAAATCGGCGACCAACAAGGGCAAATCGGTGGCAATGGGCGGCGGCAATGGCAATCGGTGACCTCGGCTTTTCCGCCTCGTCCTTTAGAATCCCGAGTTCTATGCTATACGATCTACTAAAAGGCGGAATCAAAACAAGAAAAGGACAAAAACAGAAAAGCAGGCTGCGGGGATGGTTGATCGGCGGTGGTGGCTCGGCGGCGTATGATGGCGCGCCACCGAGCCTCCGGCTCGATCCCCACTCTCCGGCTCTTCATGCGTACACAGGCTGCTCGGCTCTTCCGTAAACACGGAGGCGAAGGAAATGAGCGTTGAAAATGAAGGCCCTAGCCTCCTATTTATAGGAAAAAGCGGGGGTTGTTGCTTGCTTGTAAGCGACCCTTTTCTCAAACAAAAACCGACGCAACTTTTGCAAGCGGACTCAAATTTAGCAAACTTGGTACCCATGGACACGAAATAAAATACGGACACAATGAATATAAACAAGATATGCTTTTAAAGACCAATGAAAAGTCCGGTTTTCGATAACTTCCCTGAGTGCCAAACCTTCATGGGTGGTGAAAACTACATACTTAGTGTCATGAATTCGTCATAAGACACTCTTCACAACGCCTTCGAGGTTTCGTGACGGTCGCATCACGAAACAAAAGTCAACCTTTGACCTTTTCTCGAAAAACATGCCATGCAAAGCGAAGCTTAAAAAGGCGGGTATTACATCCTCCTCCTTAGAAAAATTTAGTCCCAGAAATTTCAAACATGTGGAGAAACAACTCGAGTCTTGAGCCACGAACTTGTCTTCCAACTCCCGTAGCTTCCTCTTCTCGTGGTGATTCCACAACACCTTCACCAACGGAATCGCTTGTTCCTCAACTTCTTCACTTCTCGTTCCAAGATAGCCACTGGCCTTTCCTCGTAACTCAGATCCTGAGCAAGAACCACTTGGTCATGCTTGATCACGTGTTTTGGGTCGAACACGTACTTTCTCAGCTGAGAAACATGAAACACGTCATGAACATCTCTAATGCTAGGCGGCAAAGCTAACCTATAGGCAACGGGGCATATTCTCTCAAGAACTTCGAAAGGTCCAACGAACCTCGATCGTAACTTACCTCGTTTCCCAAAACGAACGACTCCTCTCGTCGGGAAACCTTAAGGAAAGCGATCTCCGATCATGAGGCGAAGATCCGTACGACGCTTGTCCGCATAGGACTTCTGCCTGTCCTGCGCTTCCTTGATCCTTCGCTTAATCTGATCGATAACCTCGATTGTCTGTTGAACCATCTCTGGTCCTAACATCTTCCTCTCGCCCACTTCATCCCAATAAAGTGGCGATCGACACTTCCTTCCGTACAACGCTTCATAGGGAGCCATTCCTATGGTGGCCTGATAATTGTTGTTATAGGCAAACTCCACCATAGGTAGTATCTCTTCCCAATTTCCTCCTCTATCGGCCACGATTGCTTTCATGACATGTCTTCCAAACACAGAATCGTCCTTTCCGATGACCGTCCGTTTGAGGATGGAATGTTGTCTTGAGATTGACTTGGTCCCCATGGCTTCTGCAGACTCCTCCAAAACCTTGACGTGAACCTCGGGTCACGATCGGCGTGTCGATACGGGCACACCATGTAACCGTCACGATTTCTACGATGTAAAGTGAGCAAGCTTATCTAACCCGTCGTCATCCGAATCGATAAGAAATGAGTGACTTGATCGATCTATCGGCGACAACCCATATAGCGGTGTTTCCTCTCGTTGAACTTGGAAAACTCGCCACAAAATCCATACCGATATGATCCCATTTCCACTCACGGGATTGGTAGCGGTTGCAACAATCTGACGGACGTTGGTGTACGACTTTCACTGGCGACAAGCGAAACAACGTTCCACAAGCGCGACTACATCCTTTTTCATCCCTTCCCACCAAAAGTTCCTCTTAAGGTCTCTGTACATTTGGTGCTTCTGGATGGTATGTATCTGGTGCCTCATGAGCTTCACTCATGATTTTATCTCTCAATTCCCTATTGAGTGGCACACATAACCTTCCTCGGAATAGTAGCGCGTTGTCCTTCGCTTCTGTGAAACCCTTGCTATCTTCTAGCCTTGCTTTCAAACGCATCCTTTCAAAGAATTCGTCTCCTCGCTGCGCACTCACGATGGCTTCTCTCAGGTCCGGTTCAGCTGTCAAAGCTGCGACAAATCCTTGCACTGATTCCGGTGGATGAATCACTTCCAGGCTGAGCTTCTCGAAATCTCGAATAAGCTCTTTCTCTTGCGTAAGAAGATATCCCAACTTCGCTCTTGACTTGTGACTAAGAGCATCTGCTACGACATTGGCTTCTCATGGACCCATCCTTCTTCTTGACGAACAGAACTGGCGCTCCCCACGGCGACACGCTAGGTCGGATAAAACCTAGATCCAACAGCTCATGCAACTGCGCTTTCAGTTCTTGCGATTCTTTAGGTGCCATTCTATATGGTGCCTTTGATATTGGTCTGCTCACGGTTCCAAATCAATAGCGAATTCTACTTGTCTATCGGTGGTAAACACAGCAAGTCCTCGGGAAACACGTGCGGATATTCACACACCATCGCTCCTCTTGCAATTTGCTTTGCCGTTCATCGTTCCTGTCAAACTTACGAAAGTTTGACACTTCCTCTGATCATCCTCACTGCCTTCGGTCTTTGAGATCGTTACGCATAAACACCCATCCTTATGCCGTGAAACAAACTTCCACTCCTTCGGTGTTCGAAAGCAACTTCTCTCGAGACAACGTATAGTTGCCATGTGCTTTTCAACCAATCCATGCGAAAGATGACATCGAAATCTTCCATTCCGATGACATGCAAATTGACAAAGACCTACGCTCACGTGATTTCTACCTCACGGTTACGGCAAATCTCTTTTGCCTTTAGCACTTCCCCTGACGGGATGCTAATTTCCAGGGTACTCTGTGATTCCTTGGGTACCAAACCCAACCTCTCACATGCGATTCTCGAAACGAAAGAATGTGAGGCTCCTGTATCAAACAAAGCGGAAACGGGTATATCACTCATATGGATTATACCTGCAAGATTTCCGGGAGCTTGAGCTGCTGCTGGCGATTCAGCGTACACCCTTGCTTGCTGCGGTGGCCTTTGGTTTCTTGGCCTAGGGTGACCTCACCTTTCCGTTGTTTGTCCTCGGCGGAGCATGATTACGCCTCTGCGGGCTGGATCTTGCCTGCTGCGGCTTGCAGCCCTCCTAACGGACAATCTCGGCGTAATGTCCGGACTTTACAACGATAGCACTCGGTGCTACCTTGCACGCACTCGCGAAATGATTCCTTTGGCATTTACGGCACCAAGGTTTTCCACACCGCCGCATGGGTTGGAAATTCCTTCCCAAGGTTGCCTTCTCTCTCTTGAATGCCTTGATTCCTTGGAATCATTTGGACCGCTCTGGTTCCTGGAACACCGATTGCCTTTCCTCGATCTTTCCATTTCCTCTTACCTCTTCCTCCGTCGCCTAGCTGTCGGGTGGCATTGTTCTCTCACGGGCAACATTGACTCAATGTTTAATGCCGGTTCAAGGGCTGCGCATCGTCGGATCTCACGGTGACGAGCAAAATTCGATCTCGGGTGGTCTCTCTGAACACATGCGCCTGGCGACCTCGGTGCCGACCAGTGCGTAGCATAACGTGACGGGGCGATTGAGCGGCGATCGTACTCGGTGACCGCCCTTTCCCGCGGCGAAGATTCGAACTCGTTTTGCCTTCTGCGCACGTAAGCGCCAGCACGCGTACTTTCCATGAGTTCTTCCTTGAAATCTTCCCACGTATACCTTGCCTTGTCACGGTGTTAGGGTCCTTCTCACGGTTCCCACGATCGGCCTCGTCGGTTAGCGAAAGATCGCGCAATTCGACTTTTACGCTTCTTCGCGGCCGATGTATTGAAGATCCTTTCGGTGGATCGTATCCGGTTCTCGGCGTCGATCGGTTCGCGAGACCGTCGAGCGTAGGGGATTACGCTGCGAAAAGTCTCGATCGCATGCCGGCGAACCAAAGGTGGTTCTGGGCTTCTTCCACGTTATTGTTCCTCGATTCCTTGTTCTCGGCATTACGTACCGGCGTTTGAAACATTAAAGCGCTTTCGCATAGATAGCGGGTATCATCGCATAACATATATCATCACCCATATCACATATCATCACATATATCACATATCACGCATACGATCACATATAATCATGCAATCTGTCAACATATCATCGTTATGCATTTCACATAACATCATCATCACACATCACATAGATCATATATCATCATGGCATAGCTCATATCACATATAAGCATCAAACATAACATCCTTTCATAGACGCGCGTTAGTATCGGTAATATTCGGTGTCCATGAAGGGCGTCAAAATCTGAAGATCAAGGTATGTCGGTCAAAAGGTCGGATATGAGCAAAAGAATCGACTCGGTCCTTTGTCAAAGATGCCGCTCATCCATGCTTCTAGCGAACTTCTGCGGTGTCCTTGTACACACCGACTACCTAGATCCACATCCTCCATATCCATCCACTATTCCCCGCTCGTCCCAGCGGTTCCATTCTGCCTTTCCTCATCCTCTCTTTCCCTTCCTATCAGGGCTTGAATTCGGGCTGCTGCTTCAGAAAAGCGATCCTGCATGGAAGCAAGCCCCTCGTGGGTATGATCCCATCAATGTGCCACGATTGCACAGTATCGGTGAAAGCGTGCTGAGTCCTGTCTCTGGCGCTTGCCCTTCCTCAACATGCCCGATCTCATCAGAGTCATCGGCTATCTGGATCACCGGGTCCTCTGAGTCCTCACTATCCTCCTCGTTCTCATCTGGGTCCTCCTCTTCTTCCTCAGAGTCGCCTTCCCTGGATGCCAGCCTGACACAGTTTGGTGGCATGAAGATTCTGATTCTGGGCTTCTTTGCTGCCACTGTCGGACGGACAATATCTCTCGTCCTGGAAGTTCCTGCCTCAAAGTCATTCCGGGTCCTCCGGAAGGTAAGATCGTCGATGGAGGTGTAGTGGTGGTGTATCTGTTGCCTTTGGCGATCGCTGATTGATGGTTGTTCTCCCAGCGGCTCTTGGGAACATCATCCCTATCATCGATCTGGATCGGTCCTCGGTGTCTCGCAACCACATCCTCCTCGGATGGTATACCTCGGTGGTGCGTCCCTTTGTCTCCATACTCGAGCAACGAACTCGATAAAGTCGATGTAAGGTGCCTCGTGATAGGATCTCGTCTGAACAACACATGTCCTTGCTTTCTGCCCACGGCGCCATCCGTCGGTAACCTTTCGGTCATCCGATAGTAGGCCTCGTATTCGACACTTTCCCATTGTCTCGAACCTTTCTCCATAACCCAACAAATCTTCCGAAATACTCCCAATGGCTCATGAATATTCGGGTACATTCCACGAATTTACTGGATATGCTCGTCCGTTCGTGAGATCTCGACCAGCGTTATGCAGGCCATCAATATCCATAAACCTACATGTTGGTTTACCATAAAACAACAACAAATATTCACGTTTCCTTTTTCCGCCCTAGTCATCTGGGTAATCATGTTTCAAACACATGTTCATTTCAACACATATCAATATCAATATCGATATTTATCATAATAATCACGTAAGCAAATACAGGATTCACTTACAAGTACTCGTTTATCGAAATAAACAAGATTTTCAATCAACAATACATTGCTATGTAAACACATAGACTTACATCAATCATACGTGATCACATTAATCACATCATATCATATAAACGATTTTCACATCACAGCCACACAGGCCCTTTTTGTTCCATCAACAATCACTTCCACATCCACATCAACATCCAACCACATCTCGTTTACATCACGTAAACTCTTACCATGCCAAAGCACATGAAACCAAGATCATATCAAGCATCACATAGCCACATAAAGCATCAGCAAATAAACAAATACCTCATCCCCTTTTTAAAGGAGGCGGACTGACGGTGGTGAGGGTAGTGTGCACGATGAACAGTTTAGAAGAACAAGTTCTAAAACTCAATTTCAAGAACGCACAAGATATAAAGCAAACAAACTGCTTTGATATCAGATACTAATGGACACCCAAAGCGGAAAAAGCGCTCGATACCAGGCGGTATCGGATAACAAATAGATGTCGGGGCGAGAACATTGCTCGATACCATGTTGGTATCGATAACTTTAGATACCCATGCCGGAAAACTGCTACGATACCAATCATCACGCCCCAATTCGAGGAAGGCACGGATGCGGGGTGTGATTAGGGGTGGGGGTTAAGCGCGGGAAGAAGGGATACATATAACATACATGATAAGAAGATGTGACCATGAAATCGGGCGATCTCCTCTATAACTAGGACATATCACGAAGGGAGGGTGCACAAACAATCCACCAGAATAATATCGATAACATAACCTCGAAAAACATGATCTTGGTTTATTATAAGTAATGCAAGAAAGCAAAATAGCATTACATCCTATCAACTAGACCGGTCGACCACATAGCATGCTTGTATCGAGACTCGCGTGAGAATAACATAACAAATCTTGTTCCCAATCGAGAAAGCAAATAAGGGACAAGAATACATCAATATCGAGTGCGTATATAACACAACATCGCGAAGCATAGCATGAAGAACCCGCACTCCACCCCTCGGCGTCGCCCGTCCGACCTCCTCCATACGTGAAAAGATTTGAAAAAGAGTATGGGGTGAGTACTAGCGCTTTCGGTGGGGTTTTATCATAAATCAAAAGAATCGTGAGGCCGTGTTCGAGCACTTACCTTAGAAGGTTTTAAAGCGTAAATCCACTTCTAAGTAAGCAAAATAGATTTTTCGTTTTCGATACGATCCGTTATTCTTGTTACTCCCATCATAGAACCATGAACCACACTCGGAGCGTATCCACCAGACCCGTCACATGACATTCACTCGGCCGAACATATCCAGTCGGCCCACGCCCGAACGTATCCGGTAGGCTAACTCGGTGTGGACTTGAGGTCAAATCCCGTCGAACCATAACCACCTCATTACCATTTCGTGTGGACTTAGGGTCTATCCCCTCGAACCATAACCACGTGTTGGGGTCTATCCTATGATCAATACTCAAGATGGTGATCAACCCACGAATAGAGATCCGTGCACAACCATGATAGAACCATATCTTGGATCGAGAACGATAATAATTTCACAAAAGCGTTTCTGGCGTACATGTTTTATTTTGAAATATCGAGTAAATAACTCAAAATAAGCATATATAACCCAACTTGAGCAGACAAACGTCAACCGGAGATATCTACGGATCGATGACTTCACCGATCGTCTTGGTAGGTACTTGGTAACAAGACGGAACAACTTTTGGGTTACATCCCATAAAGCAAAGCAACAACATGATCAAGCGATGATCGTAGCAAAATTAGGGTTTTCGACTTTACGAACCCACATTTGGCACTCTCGGGTTTTCAAATCAACTCGATGCGAAGGAAATATATTCGAGCATCAAGACCTATAATAGGTACTTTCAAAATATGCATGCATGCAAGTTGACTCAAATCTTAGCGGCGAAGAAGCTTCAAAATCGATGCTATCCTCGGATCTAGGATAAACCGTCCAAAATCGATGCATGAAAATGGAAACATAAGCAATATGCATAACGGCGAACATGGAATGACAAGCGACGTTGAAAATGGATAACTTGGGCATGTCTTCCTTTAGAAAACTCAAGCAACGGAAAACATCCGGACATGCGAAACGCGAAAATGCGAAAACGAAATCGGTACTTTAGTAGAATGCATAGCCGGAACTCAAAACCTAAAGGACCCGTAGCCAAAGGCCCGTCGGCCACCAAATCGGCGACAACAAGGGCAATCGGCGGCAATGGGCGGCGGCGGCAATGGTTAATCGGTAGGCCTTGGTAGTTTTCATCCTCGTCCTTTAGAATCCCGAGTTCTATGCTATCGATCTACTAAAAGGCGGAATCAAAACAAGAAAGGATAAAACAGAAAACGGGCTGCCGGGGGTGGTTGATCGGCGGTGGTGGCTCGGCGGCGGTAAGAATGGCGCCACCGAGAGCCTCCCGGCGATCCCCACTCCTCCGTGACTTCCAGCGTACACGAGGCTGCTCGGCTCTTTCGTAAACACGAGAGACGAAGAAATGAGCGTTTAAAATGAAGGCCCTAGCCTCCTATTTATAGGAAGCGGGTCACAGCTTCTACTTGAAGCCCCTTTTCAAAACGCAAAACCGACGCAACTTTTAAAACGGACTCCAAATTTAGCAAACTTGGTACCCATGGACACGAAATAAAATACGGACACAATGACTATAAACAAGATATGCTTTTAAAGACCAATGAAAAGTCCGGTTTTCGATAACTTCCCGGTGCGAACCTTCATGGGTGGTCGAAAACACATACTTAGTGTCTATGAATTCGTCATAAGACACTCTTCACAACGCTTGAGGTTTCGTGACGGTCGCATCACCGAAATAAAAGTCAACCTTTGACCTTTTCTCGAAAAACGTGCCATGCAAAACAAAAGCTTAAAAAGACGGGGTATTACACTATAATTAATGAAAGGGATAAGATATGATCTTATCACATTGTGAGGTGTAAAGTAGAGTTAGAATTCAATTTCAACAAGCAACTTGCCTACTTGTCTTCCATATGGCCGAAAATATCACAAATTTATGTGATTTAAAATTATTTTATACCATGTGTTGAATTGTGTAGAGATAAGATAAGATCTTATCATGTATTAGGTGTAAAGTAGTGTTAGTTATCAAATTGAACAAGTAACCTAAGTTTGGACACTAGTAATAGGCGACACATATACACATTGCACAATACTATGTGATAAACTTATACTATGTGACACCTAAGGTTCAATGCATTTAATTAAGAGATAAGGTGACCTAAGGATGAGTTGTAAAGATAAGATAAGGTTTTGTCCCTTGTGCAAGTGTATGGTTAATTTTTCATGTAATTATTATAGAACAAGTGTACATAAGATATTTTAGGTGTAATAATTATAATGCAACTTGCATTATGCCTATAAATATAAGGTGAAGCTCTTCATTCTTATTCACAACCATAAGGACCGAAAATATATAGAAAAAAGAGAGAGAGAGTTCATCTTGTGTAATCCCAAACTAGATCAAATAAAGCGTCACGATCAAATACGTGCCGATTAAAGGTTAGATTTCTTATGAGCTTCATTATATCGTTAGAATTTATGTTATAAGCTTAGTTCATATGTGTAATTTTGAAAATTATGTGACTTGTGCCAATATGTTTAGATATTGTATTTATATGATGTTATTAAGCATGTAGTATAATTATATCACAAAAATAAGCATGTTATTAAATTTAATATGAGGACCGAATATTTGAGGGTGTAATATGTTGATGATTATCATTTCTAATTGTTGATTTGAGCATGGAATCATGATCTAGGGTATTAATTATGCTTATATGATTTTATGTAGAATTTTTGGAAAACTTTGGAATATGTCCATGAATTTCGAAAATTATAGAACATGATATTATGTTAAGATATAATCCATGTTTGAGTGTTATCATAACATATTGGAAGTATAGAATCATAATATAGTGTTATAGGAATTTATTGGATTTGTTAAGAATTTATTGGACCTAAGTCCAAATTTTCAATAGTGACTTAGGAAGATTAAATTAAATAGTTTGCAATAAATAAAAATGATGTTATAATAAGGATGTTTATAGATGATTATGTGTTATGTGATTTTATTGAAATTTTTGGAAATTATTTGCTTAGTTTAATTAGGGTTTTCAAAAACTATAAGTTATAAGTATTAATGTTATAAATTTATTTTATGAGATATAATTGCATAATATGATCCAAAATGATGTTTTAAACATATTATGATTTTATGGAAATTTTTAGGACAAGAATTGCACATAAAATAATAGAATTACATAAAAGGAATTAAAAAGTCAAAATATTGACTTTAGTCAAAATTGTTGACTAAATGTTGACCAAGTCAAATTGTTGACCAAAAACGTTGACCAAGGTAAAATCGCACGAAATTCGATAATACGTGATCTTTGTGACATAGTACGTTTGGTAACAATGTAACTTACTGAAACTGCCCCTAAATCCTAAGTACGATTTAGCAGGGGCTAATACTTGGAATAATAATCAAGAAAGCTTTAACGATATATATCTGAGAACTCATACGTTACGGGCGTATTTAACTAACAACATCATAAAATAAATTAATTCATTGCAGCGGAAGAGCGTGTGAATACACATATGACGATGTGTATTGAGTTTCTAATGTATATCGTATTGAAAGGGGTTCCATTGCTCAAACCGTCTCCATCCATCATCGCTCAACTGCACATTTAAAAACAAATATGCGGTGAGTACAAGATTACACTCGATGGCTCATGCCAAAATAATTTATCAAGTTTAAATTACTACGCCCGTCTCGGTAACACCACGAGGTTTTAATTTGAAATACTAGTGCTTACTAAATAATTTCTTTCATTTTCCATAAAGATTAAATGCGGCGGACATTTTCCATGTATGTATGATCCATATCCACCACAATAATTCATCCAACAATAATTCCCTATTGGAGAGGAGGCCTCCTCTCCGAGGCCGTGACCGACGAGCACCCTTTCAAAGACACACGATCATAAAATAATTAGTGCACAAAATCCGGTCCTCTCGGCCACGGGATCTGAATTCTCCATCATCCTTGGGGTACTTCGAGAATCTGAATTCAAGCATGTCGTAAAATGGGAGCTACCAACATTATGCATCAACAATCATGGATTGGATACATCATAAAACATAAACATTTTGGGCGGTAATTAAATAAATCGGTTCATAAATATTTGCTTGCAATAAAGCATCATAAATAAATCATTTGATAAGTTCTATCATTTTGAGTATAGTATAGCCCACTTTACTTTTGAACTTGATTTTCGATATCGTGTTCTTCTCGATTGCGTGTGAGCCTTCACGTCCCACCTTTACATAAAATTTACGTTTAGAAAGTTGGCACTTTTGAGATTTTCAAAGTTCATTCAACTTTGATAAATAATATAATCCAAGTTTTAATAAACTTTAATCGTCGTTTGATGCGTATTTGATAAAAATAATTCTCGTATTTCGAGAGGCGTAATATGATCTACGGTCCCATTTTAACCTTTTAGGTTAAATAATTAGCGATATAATAACGTTATTGATAAAATGATTTCAATTATGAAATCTTTTCTCACAATTGAGATATTCGATAAAAGTGTCGTTTTCACGTATTAGTGTATTTAACGAGCGTATTTAGATGCGTTAATTTGAAAGTCAACCATTTTGACTTTTCGTTATAAAATTTCAATAAAATACATTTTAATGTATAAAATTAATATAAATTGACTTTCAATCGATTTCTTTTCAATTCTCGATTTTTCACATAAATCGATAAACTTGATTAATATTTTCTTTCAATATTAATCTTTTAATACTTTAAGCATTATTTTATGCTTTTAACGTTATTTGATATAACGTTTCATCGTAAACATAATATTCTATGTTTAATAATTCTCAAAGATTAAATTATGTCTAATATAATTTTTAGACATATAATATTATTATTATTCTTGATTAAAAGGAATTAAAATTTCTTAAATCCAAAGTATAGCTCACGGCTATAACACTTATTTTCCAAACTTTGTTCCAAAAAATCCTCTAAATTCATATAGTGTATTATTTTACACTATGATCATTGATATGTATTAACATTAACTATAGAAAATTTTGGGCATTACTTATTTGATTCATAGGTTTGGCCATTATCAAATGGTACCCAAACAATTTTCAAAATTCTAATAAAATTACACAAGGCCTATACATTATCATATAACAATAATACATCACAATATTCAACAAATTCATCTTACAAATCAACATGCTAATACATAGGCCTCTCGAAAATTTGAAATATATGAACATATATTTTCCAAAAATTCTAATAAATTCTCATAGTACTTAATTAAGGCCCTAGATCAATAATATGCTAAAATATTACCTAAATATAATTTGTACACCAACATATACTTCTCAATTATTTTCGGTAATAATTAATTAAATAGCATACAAAACCTAAACATTTCCAATAAATCACAAAGAGCTCTATTATCACCATAGATCATTAATCCATCAATACTTTGAACACTAGAATTTTCGATCAAACCCTAAAAATTATAACCTAATTAGCTTGCACTTAAATCATTAAATATGAAGCATAAACATTATACTGAACAATATTAATGAACAATAAACATGTTAGCATAATTATTTCCATTTTTCTTAATAAGAACATAAGCATAAATATTAAAATCGAACCGGTAGAAATCAAAAATCTTAACGTATATAGGAAGCTCGTTAAATTCCTAACCTTTTTACCGGTGTCGATTAAGTGCACAAGGATTTAATATCAAGGGTTTGGCTAAAGAAAATGATGAACACTCCTTCTTGTCTTTTTAAAATGCTCACGGTAATGGAGTGGCTTTGGGATGAATGCTATTTAGCTTTTATTATCACTTATCACTTTTGTTAAAGCTAAAGAATGAAACAATTAGCACTCAATTCCTATATCTATCGGTACACATACACAATTGCACGACTAAATGTATTACTTTGTGACTCACCATGACTATGTCATCACTTACACAAAGTAACTTCTCTTACACAATTTTGAACCAAGCTAAAAGAATCCTACTCTTTGTATTACAAGTGGACGTCGGCCATCATGCTACAAGGAGGAGCCTTTTAAATTTTCCCTTGTCTTATACTATTAACATAATATCTACACATTTAATACATGAAAGCAAGTCAACAATGTCATGCCAATACATCATCACTTATCTATTAAATGCATCATACACAACATTGAACCAAAACAATTCAATTCCTACTTTAGATCACTCATTTGGACGGCACTTTTAATTTGCAAGCCTTTAGTTTGCTTTATGACTCATCAAGTAATACATCACCATGCAAAATATCTCTTACAAAGCATTAACTATGAATAAAGTTTTTTTGATTGAAACAAAAATTATTTTTGTCCCACAATGCTTGTTGCCGTCGACTATGTGCATGGAGGGAGAGAGTTTTCAGATTTTTGGTGTATTATGCAAGTGTAATATTATACACTCTATCCCAAAAATTATGTGCTCAAGTGGTAAGATAAAATCAAGGTTAATTTGTGTAAAGAGGTCAATATTTTCGGCTCTCATATAAATCAAATGCTAGAGTATTTTTCATCTACAATTTTTTTACTTGGTAAAAGTGTATTAATACTACACTTAAGATATATCACAAATTGGATGATCAAAAATAAAATAATCCTATGTTAATAACAATAGGAGTTCTCGACACTTTCATAAATCAAGTGCCCAAAAAATCATTTTCATGCTATAAGTAGATATATAGCATAATATATATCCTAGGAAAAATTATTGGAATCAATCCTTAGGTAGAAAACCCTAATTCTCGATTTAGGGTTTTCGAGAATCTTAAATAATCACAAATATCATTCCAATATTTTCTAGCATTAATTCATTGCTAAATAATATTCTAATTATATATAATAATCATAGGAATTTAAATATCATAATTCCTTGATCATTAGACTTAATTCTCAAGTCATCTCTAAACATTAACGTTTGAAACGTCTCGAAACGTTAATTATCGACTCATCTTAAAATGGTCATAATAAAGTCGTAATCACTTTATTAATTCATTCCAATAATAATGGAATTTGATTCTAAGCTCATACACCTAGAAAATATCACGTATATTTAATTATCGATACATAATCGACGTTGAAATAATACTGTTGAAATACGTTACATAATCGTATTTCTCAATTCACATTCATTTGTGAATAAAACATATGAATTTATTATTCCAACAATAATCGAAATCATTATTCGATATATTAATAATCAAATTATCATAATAATACTCTAATTTACGAAATTAATATCGTAATTAGGCGTTTAAATAATCGGGGTATTACATTCCACCACCCTTAAAGAAATTTCGTCCCGAAATTTGCATACATCAAGAAGTATGGGGCATCTTAGCACCATAACATCATAAATTCCCACATGATTCTCTTTTGTCCATGGTTTCTCCATTGGACTTTCATCAAAGACCCAATTTAATCCTTAATCATTGAATCATACGATCAAATAGTCGTAGACGTTTATCACAACTCATCTTTGAGTTAAAGATCACGTCGTATAATGAATTATGTGATTTGGGTCATATTCATATTTCTTTAGCTGTGACACGTGGAAAACATTTTGTACATTCCCAATTTTTGGTGGAAGTACTAATCTATGAACTCTTGGGCCTATTATTTCTAGGATCTCACAAGGTCTATAAAGCGTGATCTCAACATTCCTTGTACTTTAAACTTTATAATTTCCCTCAATTGAAATCTCGAGGAACTTCATTTCGCATTCAAATGCGGTTCGAGATCTAAGCATACCGGTAAGACCGCTTGTGCATCTTGAGCTTCTCTCGGTCTTTGCCTTATTGGCAAATATCTTAATCATTTCATTTACGTTGTCAAACCTTATACTTTCTCTCACCTACTTTATTACAATAAAGTGGTGGTTGATATTCTTTCCATATAATGCCACGTGTGGCTATGTCGTCGTTGCTTGACGATTATGGTCGTCGTAAACTTAATAAGTGGTAAAACATGTTCCCACTTGCACCTCGATTTAACATGAATGTTCTCATCGTATCTTTAAATATTCATATTGTCCTTTTATCGCCCAT
Organism: Salvia rosmarinus; assembly: GCA_036937905.1. Classification (NCBI taxonomy): domain Eukaryota; kingdom Viridiplantae; phylum Streptophyta; class Magnoliopsida; order Lamiales; family Lamiaceae; genus Salvia; species Salvia rosmarinus. The sequence goes on along the minus strand of CM072815.1, from coordinate 59,951,589 downwards.
ACATCGTGAGGGACATCTACGATAAGGTTCAATATCGTGCATAACTCCTTTTTGGTGAGCTAGCTCAAAATCTAGGGTAAAATTGGAATCTCTACCAAGTGATAGGTATTGGAACCCTTGCAAAGATACGATTTCCTTTATATACGGTGAGATAAATTATCGGACCTCGAGTCATACGAATAGGTAGAGATGAGCATATTTGGTGAGTCGATCCACTACTACCCATATAGTAGTGTTATTTCTTTATATTTGTGGCGAAACCTATCATAAAATCCATTGCTATGTCATTTCATTTTCATTTGTGCCTCATCGAGATTATAACCTCTTATAAGGTCATTGATACAATTCCTTCACCTCTTATAACCGAGACAATGCTCAATCGATGAGGTTATAGCTCATTTCATTCTTTACTATCTAATTTTCTCGTAAATCAATATATACTTTAATCTTTGCTTGGGTGGGCGGTATGAAGAATATCATGAGCTTCATTCATGATTTCATTTCTAAGCTTATTATTTCTTGAAATATATATAACCTTTCCTTAGAAAATATAACATTGTCGGTAGCTTTAAAACCCTTGACCCTTCATAGGTGATAGTTTATATCACGATTGGAATCTTTTACTGATTCGAGTCCTCTTTTCTATCTCATTTTTAAGTCTCTTGCTCGAAGAAAAAAAAATCCAAACTTTTATGGTTTGCGAAGATCTCACGACTTATTCCATATAGGAAAATGTCTCCAAAAATTTTGGTACGTACTACTGCTGCTATTTCAAGTCGTGAGTTGGGTAATTCTATTCGTGAGGTCTAAGTCATCGCGGTGCGTTGACTATCATCTTTTCTCACTTTAATAAGTGGCCTCACATTCATTTGTCCATGTAAATTTGATTCCTTCGGAAGACATCATGTGTCTAAGGAATATTCCTCCTTTAAGCCGAAATTCATATATTAAACTTGGCAAAATTTTGCTCGACTCTAAAAGTCCGTGTCTGATCCTTGATGTTCTTTATATTCTTTCTCGTCCTTCATATAGATGAGAACATCATTCATAAGGATTTAGACAAAATTGTCTAAGTACATATGGAACACTCGATTTTGAGGTTCATGAATAGAAATGGTGTACGAGCTTGTCCGAATGGCATGACTATAATCTCATAGTAACCATATCTTATTCAGAACAATTTTGCTTTCGTACATCAGATACCATTTACACATAAGTCACCATTTACATATGAGTCTCATATTATCATAGGACTTTATGTCTCGAGTGGCTTTCGTCGGAATTGTACCTTTAAGCTTAGAAACTTGCCTATTTCAGTGCGTTTTACCTCATATATCAAACGATCTTTCTCTTTCAAATAGCCGGTCACATTGCTCCTGTTACTTCTTTGATTCCGTAGTGTGTGTTACTTTTATCAGAAAGTAGGGTTGAGTTGATAGCGATAATTCCCTTAATCCTTGAGGGCGATAAGATCTTGTCCTTTTGCCATTCTTGTCTCTTTCTGGTATAATAGGCGGCACGGGGCGTGGGGCGGCGTTTGGAACATCGAGTACAACCATTCCTTTATGCCTTGCAGGTAACTTGCGGGGACTAGGACAAGTACCGTGGTGCCATTCCACATGCATTATATATACACTTGAGCCTGTGACAAATCACGATAAGTGCGCCCAAGTCTTGGAATTTTCTACTTGAAGAAGATATTCTCTTGATACTTCTTTTGCAAGATCCACCTTAATCTGTTGGCAAGCGATGGATAAGTTATTGGATGTCATCCGATCCATCTCTCCATAGTTACTAGCATTCATCCAAGATATAGAAATTCTTCCAAAACTGTCCCAAGTCATGCCCATTTTATAATAAGAGAGTCGATACTACGTATGAACTCTAACTTGTAGGCCTTGGGATTAACCTTCTACTTGTCGGACTCTCTTTTCTTACCATCGTAGACGAGATAGTTCTAGATGAGCCAATCTTAAATTAAAGCAATTGTGGATTCAAAATCCGTTGCATAGAATTTCAAATGGATAGGCTATGCCGTGCTTCTAATCACGTGGTGACATCCATTTTGAAACTTACATTTCTTGAATTATATCTCGTTCCACATAGATATTATGATCTAACTCATTTGTTAGAACCTTAGGCGATCATAGGCCCAATTTTAAACTCGAGCAATACTGCGATGGCCATAATTCTCATATAGGTGAGGAAATTTTTCATTTCTTGATCCGTTTACCCTAAATTGGGTTCTATCGTTTCTCGCATACTTGTGCGATGTTAGGAAGCGAAACACCTATATCGAATGAAAATTATAGGTATTAGAAATTTTCTCATATATATCGTAATACCCGATTATTAAAGCGCTAATTACGAAATTAATTTCGTCGATTAGAATATTATCATAATAATTTGATTATTTATATATCGAATAATGATATCGATTATTGTTGAAATAATAAATTCCTATGTGTTATTCACAAATAAATGTGAATCGAGAAATACGAATATTTAACGTATTTCAACAAGATTTTTTCTCGTCGATTACGTATCGATATTTATATGCTTGTGATATTTTCTAAGTTTTTAAGCTTAGAATTTAATTCCATTATTATTGGAATTATTTAATAAAGTGATTATAGCTTTATTTAGACCATTTTGAGATGAGTCGATATTTAAACGTTTGAGACGTTTCAAACGTTAACGTTTTGAGATGACTTGAAAATCAAGTCTAACGATCAAGGAATTATGATATTTGAATTCCTATGATTATTTTATATAATTAGAATATTATTTAGCATTGAATTAATGCTAGAAATTTTGGAATGATAATTGTGATAATTTAAGATTCTCGAAGACCCTAAATCGAGAATTAGGGTTCTCTACCTATGGATTAATTCCGATAAATTTTCCTATGATATAAATTATCATTTAGGATATATATTATGCTATATATCTACTTATAGCATGGAAATCAATTTTTGGGCATTTAAAATGTGAAAGTGCCGAAAACATCCTATGTGATGTAACATAGGATTATTTAATTTTTGATCATCCAATTTTTGATATTTCTTAAGTGTAGTATTAATACACACTTACAAATTAAAATGTGTAGATGAAAAATACACTACCAAATTGTTTATATTATTGCCGAAATATTTTACGTATGAAACACAAATTGATTCTTGAATTTAATATACTTGATTGCACTAATGTTTGGGGAAGTGTGTCTAATACACATGTGTTATTCAACACATAAAAATCTGAAAATTATCTTCTCCCCTTCACAATAGCCGATGGCTAGGACCACATGAAACAAATTGAATTGTTTCCCCCAAAAAAATTACTTTTATAAAGCTTACAAGGAGTTAATGAATGTAAGAGATATTATTTTTGCATGACATCAACATTTGACTAATTTGTGTTCATTTGAGAGAGTGAACCGAGAGGGTCTGTGGTGATTGTTTCAATTGTTTTAAAATTTCCTAAGTGTATATTTATATTTATGCTTTGAAACCACAGAACACAAACACAACACACTTTACTTCATTTTCTCTCTTCCTTTTCTCATTCTGCCGTAACCTTTCTTAAGAAAACCAAACCCATTTCTTCATCTTTTCTTTCCATTTGCTTGAGTTCAATTCATCCTACAACCGATCGACTCCGATAACGAGGTTAGATATCGAACAAGCTTCGATAAAATCCAACTTTTTAAATAATCCATCGGTTTAAATAATTATTTTTAGCATGTATTATTTATGCAATAAATCATGTTAGCATGTTATAAGCTTAGGATTTATGTTACATATGTTAATATGTGTATAGATTATTTATTTACTAAGCTTAGCAATTTATTTAAATTATTCTAGTGATGCTCGATTTTTACGAGGATGTTTTTAATGTTGGATTATTGATCTATAGTGTTGTAGGAATGCATGGTATTAATTTAGAAATTTTTGGAAATCATTTGTATAAAACTTCAAAACTGCCGAAAATGCTTAGGTTTTGATCTATGGTGTATAATTTTTATATGCTTGATATAATAGCATATTATTGATCTAGGGTATTGATTAGGTGTTGTAGGAATTTATTAGAATTTTTGGACACTTGTAGCTAAATATTTTCAAAAGTGCCGAGACCTAGAGCTATAGGAATTATGGTTTATATTGTGTTATTACATGATATTGTGATGTATTAGTGCTATATGATAGCATATAAGCATAGTGTAATTTTATAGGATTTTATAAAAATTGGTTGGTATTTATTGTACTATAGTAGCTGTGAGCTACAACTTGATGGTTTCTTGGTGTATAGTTTGATTTACCAAACTATAGGTTATAATTATGTTGTATATTAATATTTGAGGCTTGTGTATAATTATTAGAATTTTTGGAAAATTATTGATATTATTTTGATAAAAATCGAGAGACTATAGTATATATATAGGTGTGATCCAAATTTTCTATAGTGATATTAATACATATTAATGATCATAGTGTAAAATAATACACTATATGAATTTAGAGGAATTTTTGGAAAAAGGTTGAAAATTTTGTGATATAGCCGTGAGCTATATGTGTTAAATAAGGAATTTTAATTCCTTTTTAATCATGAATAATAATTTATTATATGTCTAAAAATTATATTAGACATAATTGAATTTTTGGGAATTATTAAACATAAAATATTATGTTTAAGATGGAACGTTATATTAAATAAAGTTAAAAGGCATAAATAATGCTTAATGTATTAAAAGATTAATATTGAAAGAAAATATTAATCAAAATTATCAGTTTGCGTGAAAAATCGAAGATTAACGCTTTATGAAAAGAAATCGAATAAAAATCGATTTATATCGATTTTATTCATTAAAATATGTTTTATTGAAGTTTTATAATGAAAAGTCAAAATGGTTGACTTTCGAAATTAACGTACGAAATACGTTCGTTAAATACGTTAATATGTGAAAAACGTATTATACTTTTTATCTGAATATCGCAATTGTGAGAAAAGATTTCATAATTGAAATCATTTTATTGAATAACGTTATTATACGTTAATTATTTAACCTAAAAGGTTAGAATGAGACTGTAGATCATATTCGTCTCTCTCGAGATACGAGAATTATTTTTATTGATATCGCATCGTTTCAACGATTAAGGCGTATAAAGAATCATCGAAACTTGAATTATTAATTTATTTATCAAAGTTGAGTGAACTTTGAAAATCTCGAAAGCGTGCCAACGTACTAAGCGTACATTTTGCGTAAGGTGGGACGTGAAGTACACGCGCAACGAGGAGAAAACACGCACGGTGAAATTCGAAGTTCCAAAGTAAAGGTGGGCTTTACTATATTCAAACTGGTAGAATTTACCAAATGATTTATTTATGATGCTTTATTGCAAACAAATATTTATGAACTGATTTATTTAATTATCTGCCCAAAATGTTTATGTTTTGTGTATGTATCCAATCCATGATTATTGATGCATAACGTTGGGTAGCTCCCACTTTATGACATGCTTGAATTCGTATTCTTGGAAGTACCCCAAGGATGATGGAGAATTAAGTATCTGTCTTGAGATGGCACGGATTTTGTGCACTAATTATTTGTGACTATGTGCTGAAAGGGTGCTCGGCCGGTCATGGCGTCTGTGAGAGGAGGCCTCCTCTCCGTAGCAGGAATGTGTTTGTTGAATTGTTGTGGTGGATATGGATCATACATACGTGGAAAATGCTTGCCGGCGATATTTATGGAAAATGACAAAAATATTTAGTAAACACGGTAATTTCAAATTAAAACCTCGTGTATTCTTGTGATGGGCGAGTAATTCAAAATTGATAAATTATTTCGCATAAGCCACTCGATTACATTATTTGTACTCACCGCATATTTGTTTTAAATGTGCGATTGAATGTGATGATGATGGGCGGAGATGTTGGGTAGTCGAGATCTTTTGGTATTTATATATATATATTTTTGAAAGAAAAGAACCATGGGTGCATATCGTCATATATGCATTCACATGCTTTCCACGCATATTACGAATATTTTTGTATGTTGTTGTTGACGCTATATCATGCGAATTATCGAACCTCTTGTTAAAGGAACTTGTAGCCTTTACATCGTAAATGACTTTTGCCTTGTAAATAAGGTTTGATTATCGAAGTTCGATAAATGTTATTTTGAAATCTTTCGATTATTCTTATTAATTGTTTTGTAATCACTGCTCCAAGCTCGATTCTCTCTAATCGTCCTTTGGATTAGAGCGGTACGTGACAATATCGAGCCTTCGATTTACGTTAAATCTATTTTCGGTGCGAAAAATAGGCTCAGTCTCTGATGTTCTCGTCATTCAATTAAACATCTATTCCATACATCATTGTCCTTTCCCTTGGAACATTATGTTTCCTTGCTATGGCCTTCTGTTACTTCGTTCACCCTACCCTTCTCGGTGTCAGTACTATTATGCTTTTATCAATAGCATTCTGTGGTTAGGTTTATATCGACCTATCCTTGATATTAATATCTCGATAACTTAATCTCATCGTAGAGATCATGATATACCTGACACTATCATTCATTTCTGATCCAGTATGAATGATTTAATTCCGTTTTTCACTTTATCGATCTTAGAAATATATATCTCATATATCATTACTTTAAACTCTTTTCCAGAGAAAATCCTTGTACTGGCATTTAGTGTCATCGTTTGTAATATCCTTTCAGGATATACGTCATTTCTTCTTAATCTTTATTGATTCATTATGCAATTTTGCATAGGATCAAAATCCTTTGTCCGCTAGGGACGTATTATACTTTTGCCTTGACGTCAAATATCCTTACCATTTTCTTGACATTCGATGAATGCTTCATTCCCATGTCAGAGATACTTAATATCTCACTTTATTGATCGTCACAAAAGTATGAGGGGTAAGATTTACAATTAGAATCACTTTAAGATTCTTCCAGGTGAATCTTTTCATTCGTTTTCTTGAAAACTTTTCCTTTGCAAAAGTCTAAAGAAGCTATCGTGCTTGTTAATTTCTAAGACACTCAAAACAAGCGTTTTGTGTCAAAACAATTTAGAGTACTAAGATCCATTTCAAATAATGAATCTGTTTCTTACTCTGCTTCTTTACTTTAAAGGAATTACTTTACTTATCGAAGTCATAATATCGCTGAAACTTATCTCATAATTGTATAGCTCATAATTTCTTCAGCTATTTTAGACTTTTGTCCCTTTTTCTTGAGCATGGTGTCAGAAAGTAATATTACTGTCATTATACTTGGTTCTTACTCTCGGGACTAGAACCGCATTAATGTCATATAGCTTGGTAAGGTAGTACATTTGTACACCATAACTTAGATTCAAGCATCTCATCACCATGTCTTCATTTTCAAATCTCTCTTCGAAAAAGTATTTCAAACTTTTGTGATCGGTAAAGATTTCATATCTTACTCCGTAGAGATGATGTCTCCATATCTTTAGGGCATGTACTCTGCTGCTAGTTCCGGATCATGTGTTGGGTAATTCAATTCATGCGGTCTCGGTTGTCGAGATGGATAGGCTATCACTTTTCCACTTTGCATTAACACACGCCTAATCCATTTTGAAAGCATCTGTATAGACCACGTACTCTTTATCTCGCTTAGGAGCGCTAATACTGAGGCGATGGTTAACTTTTCCTGGCGTCGGAAATTCGCCTCACCTTCATCACCCAGTGAATTTAATTCCTTTTACGAGTAGTTGAGTTATTGGTCTTGCTATCTTTGAGAATCCTTGATGAATCTCCGATAGTAACTTTGCTAATCCCAAGAAACTTCAAATCTCATTTTGTGTCTTTAGCGATTTCCATTCTTGGGCGCTTCTACTTTGGCGGATCAACTTTAATCCTTCGGTGACACAATGTGTCCAAGGAACATTACTTCTTTAGCAAAATTCACATTTGCTAAACTTAGCAAAATTGTTCATCTCTCAAAGTTTGCGACCTTTGTCACGAGGTGTTCCTTGTGTTCGTCTTCATTGTGGAATATTTCTCCATACTTGATTTACATGCTAGGGCTATCCTAGTCGCTCACACATCTCGATGATTATGATTCCTCAATCTCGTTATCATTGGTTTAACCAAGTCTCAATTACTTGGGCCGATTATGCTCAAGCATAATTTCTTTGATTGAGGTATAAAGCGAGAGATTCATTATCCGAGATGCTATCGACTTCTTTACATATATGTCCTTTGAAAAGAATATCATGCATCTCCATTCTTTATACATGTCCAACCTACTAAGGAGGTTTTAAGGACAATCAACTATCTTAAAGATAAGTTGTAATCTCTCGTTATGTCTTAATAAGGGAAACTATATCCCAGGATATCATGCACTTCCCTTTACTTCAACTCTTGCATTCTATGCTAAAGAGTATCTCATTCATAACATTTCATTATCATAACAATATCACATGAAGATATAACTTCACCGTTATCAAAATCCGTAAGCCCATCGGGGTCATTGCATCCATGTGCATCATAGGAAAATATCTCGTCTCATCGAGATCTTATTTACATCATATCTTCTTGATGTCTATCACTCTCTTGATCCGAAACTTTTAGGTTATCCAAAATAAGTCAACCTACATCGTACCTGATGTTTGTCACTTTACTAATTCAAAACTTAGGCGACAAGATAAGTCAATCTTTATCTTATTTATTAGTCTCCAGGATTGAAGAAATTACATCATGTCAACTTTCAAAAGTTATGGGTTCATGATTCAAGATAACATATTTTACGATTCGAATCCATATATTCTTTGAATTGAATAATTTGGGATCTAGGGTCCGAAGACCAGAATGACGACTACTGAGATTTCTTTGGTCATATGGGTTGGCAAGACCCGTCACAAATATTTTCTCAGTCACACAAGGATTTGGTTTCAAAGGAACATTTTGTAAATTCTTGGGTTGAAAATTCTCTTCAGAAAAAGTGAGAAACTCATGTGATTTCTCAATTTGAACTAGGTCGTAGAGTTAAACTCAATGACGAAAAGTGGGTAATGAATAGAATTTAAAACTTTATATAACATTATAGGTCATCATCAAAGGTTCCTCTGTATGTCATAGCGCTTCTCGTACTCTTCGAATACTACTTTCTAGTATCATTCTAAGATTCTAATCGCCTTTGAAAAATTCCGTTCTACAAAACTATAACTAACATCAACTGACTCTCGAAATTTCTAGAGAAGGAATCAGGGATTTGGTTATTCATAAGAATTATATTACTCTGTGATAGGAGTACGTAGGTGTAAACCGTTCGCAAATCGGAGCTCTAACGAAGGAGAGCGAGCTAAAATAAAACATTGCGCAAAACAGTTTTGTTGATGCGAGCTCGGGATACCGAGGTCGTAAGTGATACCGATGTCGAGTTGTTGCGAAATCATTTGCCAAAGCCGAGGTCATTGCCGAGGTTATTGACATAATGACGAAGTCATTAAGGCCGACGCCAAAACCGAAGCTAAAGTCGACAAGGTCGGCGCCAAGTCAGTCGAGCAGGATGCCAAGTCGAAGTCGAGGTCGAGGTCGAGGTCAAGACAATGTCGAGTTATAATTTTAATTGTCAAGGTCGAGGTCGTGCATACCGATGCCGAGGTGGTACATGATGCCGAAGTCGAAATCGATGTCGTACATGCCGGCGCCGAGCCGTAGATGCCGACACCAAGTCGAAGGTACCGATGTCGGCCGAGCCGTGGGCAGTCGTACATGCCGAGTCATACATGCCGAGGTTGTATATGCCGAGGTCGTACATGCCGAGGTTGTACATGCCGATGCCGAGGTTGTTTTCCGAGGTGGAGGTGATCGACCGAGGTCGATATAAATTGGCGGTGGATGTCACACCGCCGTTGCCGAAGTCGGAAGCCGAGCTCGTGCCACCGAGCTCGCCGCCGAGTCACACTCTTGAGCTCGGCCGGGTGGACAACCGAGGTCGCCTTGCCAGGTCGGACTGAATCGACCGAAAGCGAAGTCAAAATTATACATCTTGGTGCCGAAGCAAGTCGAGTTCAAGGTCGACTAAGCATGATCGTGAGTTCGATCTTTAGCGGACTCTAACGAATTCTTTGATCACATTTTGCTGCGTTTCCAGCGAAGAGTCATAGATGATTTGGAGTCCCGCCATGCGTGAACTTCCAAATATAAAAAATCATTCTTGTGTCACTTATCACATAGTGACATTCATTATCTTGACATCTTTTCCAATTCTGAGCTTGAATTTTCTTCTCGTCTATCAATTCGAGATTCTTAGGATGGAATAAAATTCTAATAATCCATCTTCCTATGTTCTTCGCAATTGGGATCATGCGTCTTAAACAGTCTACGTTCTTTTGGGATAACATACCCATCATTGTAACATCTTTGGGATTTGAAATAAATTTTTCAAATATTCATATCAATAAATTTCTATTGATTTACATGAATTCAAACATTTTATCCCAAAAAAAATTTGTCCATACATTCTCGTATGACATTATCATACGTTGGTGGCGAGCCAATGACTTTCATTATTAATTCTCATAACTTCATTTGGGATGACAATAGTCATTAATCAAAACAATATGGAGAATTGAAGAATAAAATTTCAATATAGCGAACATAGTTCGTTTTAAACATCTGGCATTTCTTGTGGAAAAAAATTTCAATCAATAATCCATCAATCGATAAATCATGGTTATTTACAACCTTTTTCATTTCATTTGTCGATAATGTTCTATCGACAACAAATCAAATTCATAAATCATTTGTCGATAATGTTCTATCGACACCAAATCATTTGTCGATAATGTTCTATCGACACCAAATCAAATTCATAAATCTCAAATTTTTCTTTTCAAAGATGAGAAAATAATTTACCTCTTCCCAGTTGAGCTTGATGTGATGGAGTGTCGAGCAGTGTAGGCTGACCTCTAGAAGTCTAGTGACTCAATCAAGACTTAACTCTGAAAAGAGGTTTTGGATTCAAAGAGCGAACTGCTCTGATACCACTTTGAAACAGTCCCTAAATCCTAAGTACGATTTAGCAGGGGCTAATACTTGGAATAATAATCAAGAAAGCTTTAACCAATATATATACAAGAACTCATATGTTACGGGCGTATTTAACTAACAACATCATAAAATAAATTAATTGATTGCAGCGGAAGAGCGTGTGAATACACATATGACGATGTGTATTCAAGTTTCTAATGTATATCGTATTGAAAAGGTGTTCCGACCGCCCGACACATCTCCATCCATCATCTCGCTCAACTGCACATTTAAAACAAATATGCGGTGGGTACAAGATTGCACTCGATGGCTCATGCCAAAATAATTTATCAAGTTTAAATTACTCAGCCCTCAAGAATACACGAGGTTTTAATTTGAAATACTCGTGCTTACTAAATAATTTCTTTCATTTTCCATAAAGATTAAATACGGCGGACATTTTCCATGTATGTATGATCCATATCCACCACAATAATTCATCCAACAATTCCTTGTTTGGAGGAGGCCTCCTCTCACAGCCGCGACCGACCGAGCACCCTTTCAAAGACACAATACAAAATAATCGGTGCACAAAATCTAGGCCATCTCAGCACAGGATACGAATTCTCCATCATCCTTGGGGGTGCTTCCAAGAATACGAATTCAAGCATGTCATAAAGTGGGAGCTACCCAACATTATGCATCAACAATCATGGATTGGATATATACATAAAACATAAATATTTTGGGCAGGTAATTAAATAAATCAGTTCATAAATATTTGCTTGTAATAAAGCATCATAAATAAATCATTTGATAAGTTCTATCATTTTGAGTATAGTAAAGCCCACCTTTACTTTTGAACTTCGATTTTCGATACGCGTGTTCTTCTCTGATTGCGTGTGAGCCTTCACGTCCCACCTTTACGCAAAATTTACGTTTTGAAAGTTGGCACGCTTTTCGAGATTTTCAAAGTTCATTCAACTTTGATAAATAATATAATCCGAAGTTTTAATAAACTTTAATACGTCGTTTCAATGCGTATTTCAATAAAAATAATTCTCGTATTTCGAGAGGCGTAATATGATATACATCCCATTTTAACCTTTTAGGTTAAATAATTAGCGATATAATAACGTTATTGATAAAGCGATTTCAATTATGAAATCTTTTCTCACAATTGAGATATTCGATAAAAGTGTCGTTTTTCACGTATTAGTGTATTTAACGAACGTATTTAAATGCGTTAATTTCGAAAGTCAACCATTTTGACTTTTCGTTATAAAATTTCAATAAAATACATTTTTAATGTATAAAATTAATATAAATCGACTTTCAATCAATTTCTTTTCAATTCTCAATTTTTCACGCAAATCGATAAACTTGATTAATATTTTCTTTCAATATTAATCTTTTAATACTTTAAGCATTATTTTATGCTTTTAACGTTATTTGATATAATGTTTCATCGTAAACATAATATTCTATGTTTAATAATTCTCAAAGATTCAATTATGTCTAATATAATTTTTTAGACATATAATATTATTATTATTCTAGATTAAAAAGGAATTAAAATTCCTTAAATCCAAAGTATAGCTCACGGCTATAACACTTATTTTCCAAACTTTGTTCCAAAAAATCCTCTAAATTCATATAGTGTATTATTTTACACCATGATCATTGATATGTATTAACATTAACTATAGAAAATTTTTGGGCATTACTTATTTGATTCATAGGTTTCGGCCATTATCAAATGGTACCCAAACAATTTTCAAAAATTCTAATAAAATTACACAAGGCCTATACATTATCATATAACAATATTACATCACAATATTCAACAAATTCATCTTACAAATCAACATGCTAATACATAGGCCTCTCGAAAATTTGAAATATATGAACATATATTTTCCAAAAATTCTAATAAATTCTCATGGTACTTAATTAAGGCCCTAGATCAATAATATGCTAAAATATTACCTAAATATAATTTGTACACCAACATATACTTCTCAATTATTTTCGGTAATAATTAATTAAATAGCATACAAAACCTAAACATTTCCAATAAATCACAAAGAGCTCTATTATCACCATAGATCATTAATCCATCAATACTTTGAACACTAGAATTTTCGATCAAACCCTAAAAATTATAACCTAATTAGCTTGCACTTAAATCATTAAATATGAAGAACATTATACTAAACAATATTAATGAACAATAAACATGCTAGCATAATTATTTCCATTTTTCTTATTAAGAACATAAGCATAAATATTAAAATCGAACCGTGAAATCAAAATCTTAACGATATAGGAAGTTCGTTAAATTCCTAACCTTTTACCGTGTCGATTAAGTGCACAAGGATTTAATATCGAGGGTTCGCTAAAGAAAATGATGAACACCCTTCTTGTCTTTCTAAAATGCTCACGGTAATGGGTGGCTTTGGGATGAATGCTATTTAGCTTTTATTATCACTTATCACTTTTGTTAAAGCTAAAGAATGAAACAATTAGCACTCAATTCCTATATCTATCGATTTACATACACAATGCAAGACTAAATGTATTACTTTGTGACTCACCGTGACTATGTCATCACTTACACAAAGTAACTTATCTTACACAATTTTGAACCAAGCTAAAAGAATCCTACTCTTTGTATTTCAAGTGGACGTCGGCCATCATGCAACAAGGAGGAGCCTTTTAAATTTTCCCTTGTCTTATACTATTAACATAATATCTACACATTTAATACATGAAAGCAAGTCAACAATGTCATGCCAATACATCATCACTTAGCTATTAAATGCATCATACACAACATTGAACAAAACAATTCAATTCCTACTTTAGATCACTCATTTGACGGACACTTTTAATTTGCAAGCCTTTAGTTTGCTTTATGACTCATCAAGTAATACATCACCATGCAAAATATCTCTTACAAAGCATTAACTATGAATAAAGTTTTTTGATTGAAACAAAATTATTTTTGTCCCACAATGCTTGTTGTCACGACTATGTGCATGGAGGAGAGAGTTTTCAGATTTTTGGTGTATTATGCAAGTGTAATATTATACACTCTATCCCAAAAATTATGTGCTCAAGTGGTAAGATAAAATCAAGATTAATTTGTGTAAAGAGGTCAATATTTTCGGCTCTCATATAAATCAAATGCTAGAGTATTTTTCATCTACAATTTTTTTACTTGGTAAGAGTGTATTAATACTACACTGAAGAAATATCACAAATTGGATGATCAAAAATAAAATAATCCTATGTTAATAACAATAGGAGTTCTCGGCACTTTCATAAATCAAGTGCCCAAAAAATCATTTTCATGCTATAAGTAGATATATTGCATAATATATATCCTAGGAAGAATTATTGGAATTAATCCTTAGGTAGAAAACCCTAATTCTCGATTTAGGGTTTTCGAGAATCTTAAATAATCACAAATATCATTCCAATATTTTCTAGCATTAATTCAATGCTAAATAATAGTCTAATTATATATAATAATCATAGGAATTTAAATATCATAATTCCTTGATCATTAGACTTAATTCTCAAGTCATCTCTAAACGTTAACGTTTGAAACGTTAATTATCGACTCATCTTAAAATGGTCGTAATAAAGTCGTAATCACTTTATTAATTCATTCCAATAATAATGGAATTTGATTCTAAGCTCATACACCTAGAAAATATCACGAATATTTAATTATCGATACATAATCGACGTTGAAATAATACTGTTGAAATACGTTACATAATCGTATTTCTCAATTCACATTCATTTGTGAATAAAACATAGGAATTTATTATTCCAACAATAATCGAAATCATTATTCGATATATTAATAATCAAATTATCATAATAATACTCTAATTTACGAAATTAATATCGTAATTAGGCGTTTAAATAATCGGGGTATTACACTTACGTTACGTAAGTACATTAAAACGTACATTATATGCTAAAGAGATGGAATATCTCTTATATGATGAACGATTTTATAATCGACTTCATTTTGATTAGGAAACGTCAAAATAAGTTCGACGTTAGCTTTATTTGATGCATAGGACGTTATAGACGACGTTCGTCTCTATCAAAACGTGACCAAGGTTCTAAAATAATTCTTACGTTAAGGTGGGACGTGGACTTGAGCTATCGACTTAGAAAGAAAATCGTTGAGAAAGACCTAATATACCAGGTGGGCTTTTTTCGAAAACCCTTTTATTTACGATGCTTTCTTCGAAAAGTATTTATTTACAAAAGCTTTCAGTTGAGAAATGTTTATGAACTGTTATTCAATTACATGCCCAAAGTATTTATGTTTTATGTATGGATCCTATCAAGCAGTTGGGTGAGCCAACTATGAAAGTGATACAGTTGTTGGGTCGCTCCCAACTTTATAGAAAATCGATATCGGATCCTGTGCTAGATGCAAAATTCCTAGCCTGGATTAACATGTACACCATAGGTGACTGTGAGCCGATAGCAACATCTTGACGATCACGATGTCCGTAGAAGAGGCCTACTTCTCGACGTGAGCAGAGTTATGAGAAAGTTATATGAAAGTGATATGGATCATACATACGTAAAATGCCCGCCAGCGATCTTTTGAGAAATGATAAAGTGTTTTGGTATTCACGAGTTATTTTTAATAAAATCCTCGTGTTATACTATGGGGCAGTGTAATTTAAAGAAATTATTTTGGCATGAGTCCACTAAGTGCATTCTTATACTTAGCCATGCATGTTTGTTTTTAAATGTGCAGGTTGAGTTGACGATGGATGGAAAGGTGTTGAGCAGTCGGAGTTTTTGTCGCTGATATAGTTTAACCTTGAATTCATATCGTCATATATGAATTCACATGCTTTCCGCTGTTCGACCACTTAGTTATGTTTTGATTATTGATGCATATTACCTTCAGATCAGTTGAACCCTTTTGTCAAAGATCTGTTGGTCTAGTTGTATGAAATACGTTGTATGGTTACCTCTTATCCTTTGAAGTTTTATAAGATTGGTCGTTGTTTCCCTTATCGTTTCATATTCATTTATCATTAAGTCCTTTAATCCCTGTATCATTAGTCACAGTCCCCGCTAAACCGTACTTAAGGGTAGGCGGGCTGTGACAGAGTGGTATCAGAGCGGGTCGTCCTTTGAACCCAAAAAGGTTATCCTTTGAACCCTAAAACCTTCTTTCTTTCAAAAAGTTAAAGTCTAGATTGAGTCATTAGACTTCTAGAGATCAGCTGACTATGCTCAACACTCCATCGCATCAAGGCTCAACCGGAAAGAGGTAACTGATTTCTTTTCAAAGATTGAATTGAAATGTTTGAAAGTGAAAAGTGTTGAAAGAGAAAGTTTTGAGAAAAGAATGAAATTCTATTTTGAAAGCAGTGAAAGTGGTTTGAAAATGAAAGTTATACTGAAAACTTTTTCAGAAAGAATATTACAGTTTTATGAGATAAGTTGACAGTTATATGTTAAAAGTTATATGAAAACAAGTTATCAGTGAAATGAGACAGAGTTTATAGAGAATGAGAAACAGTTGACACATCGATGTCAAAAGTGATTGTTGAATCAGTGAGATTCAAAGAAAGGATGAGTTATGTTATGATTATTTGAAATGTTATTTCAAATTCAAAGTTTTTATGAAAATCGATATGTTATCCCAAAAGAACATAGATGCTATAAGAAGCATGCTCACCTCTTGAACATAGAAGTGCAAATTAGGGAAACCTTATCCCTCTGCAAGAACTATAGCAAGTAGTGACTTATGAGCATACGAGAAGTCGCTTGAAAACAAACTCGAGTTTTCAAGCGAAAGAATGACGAAAGCAAAAGAAAAGATCAAAGGAACAAGATGCACAAGTTCGATGTGGAACATAGAAAGATAAGCGAACTTTGAAAAGAAACTCAGACGCGTGCGGAGCAAGAGCTCGTATTCGGTCAAGTGGCAAAGCGTATTCCGGCGCATGGCGCGCAGGCGAAAACTGCATTGCGCAGTGTTCTTGTTTTAACTCGTTCTCTTTCATCCGAACTCCGTTTTGCGAACGGTTTTCTCTCACATATTCCTATCTCAACGAAATTTATTTCGTATGAAGGATAAAATTCCTAAATCCTCCTCCAAAAGTCGTGAGAAACAGTTGAAGTCAGACTGAAATTCTGCTTAGAATAAAGAATAGTGTGGAAAGAAAGGAACTTAGAAAGTTGTTGAAAATAAAACTTCTTTAGTACATTAAGTGGCGCTATGATATATGTTGAACGTAGATCTTTACTGTAAACATTTATCTGTTTATCAGATGTGTTTGCTTTATCTACTTATCAGATATATTTAGATTGACTTACGTTAGTACTGTCTGTATTCAGATGGCAGGAAAAGGGAAAGCTTTGGACACGGAGCCCACACAAGAATATAGACTCTTTTATTATAGACCAGGCACCGATATAGGACAATTCCTGGACGAGTTCTTGCGCCTTTGGATAGGAGCTCATTACCATGGGATAACAGCTCTGGATGGTGTCCAGCGACTCATTCGCCAACTGCCGACAGACTGGCAAGAATATGCAAGAGAAGTAGCAAAGAAGTATGTTATCTATAAGGAAAATTCAGAAGTTCTGGCATATCTACCAGGATTTGTCGACCATCTTAAAAGTACATATAACCTATATGGAGCAGCACCTGTAAGAACCTTTCCTCAACAGTATGCATGGCACTATGGAGTCCAAAACATCAACCCATGCCCTACCCCATCAGCGATGTCCGAAAAGAAATCGAAGTGACACGTAATCCGTGTCTCATGGAGAGCAGAAGCAGATACCCCGCCCTATGAAAGAGTTGAATCACTTGTTGTACGAGGCAAATACATATTTGGACACTGGCAAGTTTCCAAGCGAAGAATATGACTCTGATGAGGGATACTCAGCAACGTCAAAACCTAATGAAACTTATGGATAGATAATAAATCGTGCTATAGATAGTATGGTTAGTGTATGAAGAAAACGTAGTAGTGTAAAGTAGCATGTGTATAACATAACTAGAAATGCTGTAGCAGTAGAAATAAAAGCATAGTACTTTGTAAACGCTATGAGATCTTTTTGAGTCTTATGACTTGTACAGAAAAGTCCTCTGTGAGGCATTTTCCTTATATAAACAATAACCCTAGAAGGGTTTTGCGACAAAAGAGTATGAAATGGATGTGTGATTTTGCTAAAGCTGTTCTATGCTTAAAATTACACAAAGGTGCTATGTATATTAATTTGCGATGAACGTTATTCGAATACTAACTACGTTTTTATACCAGAATACCGCCAAGACGCGCACCAGAACCCGAAAATAGGAGGAGGGGAAGGAGAAGGGGCGGAGTACCCCAACCCGAGGAAGAAGAAGAAGTGATACCACAGGCACCTCCACCTCCACCTGACCGTAGGGTGGAAGAACTCTTCGTTAGACAGAACCCGCCCTCCTTCAATGGAAAAGGAAGCCCTGAAGACGCCGAACAATGGGTCAGGGCCATAGAAAGAATTTTCGACTTCCTTCGCTGTACCACACAAGAGAGACTATCTTGTGTTACGTTCCAACTCACCGGACCGGCAGATTTCTGGTGGGAGGCAAGAAAGAAGACGCTAACACCCGAACAAATGGAATACTTCACTTGGAATGATTTTAAGACGGAAATGTATGAAAAATACATTCCTAAAAGTTATCAAAAGAAGAAGGAAGTTGAATTTTTCAATCTTAAGCAAGGAAAGATGTCGGTGACTGAATACGACCGTCTTTTCTGTGACATGTCTAGATACGCCCCGGATATGGTAAACACTGACATGAAAATGTTGGTAAAAGTTCAGGGCAGGACTAAGGCCCGAAATCAAAATGTCTCTGGCAAGTCATGGGGACATAACCTATACAGAGGCTCTTAGTCGAGCTCTAGACATAGAAGCTGCGATGCCCGAGGAAAAGCCCGCACCACCCCAGTCTCAAATTGTCGGTGACAAAGGGAAGCGAAAATGGGAAGGAGGTTATAATAACAACTTTAACTGAGGAAGTTTCAACAACAATAACAAAAGGCCATGGCAGGGTAACATGGCACCCCAAGGGCAAGTGGAAGAAACCAAGATTTCCACGCCCATGGGAGGACAACAGAGCAGAGAGAAGGTTCTCCTCGCCCAAAGTGTAATAGGCGCATAGGTGTATGTCTATTAGGCAGTGTCGGTTGCTATAAGTGTGGTATGAGAGGCCACTACACAAATGAATGCCCCGGATTACGCCCGGGAGGACAAGGAAGGCCAAACCAACCGGGCCCTGCTCAACCATTAAGGGCTATTCAAGATAAGCCCCAACAAAGAAGAATAAGAAGAAGGCGCCAGCCAAGAAGAACCAAGGCAAGAGCAAGAAAAACAACCAACGACAAGCACCCCGCCGACCACAGCCAGCCCAGGCTAGAGCCTATGCACTAAATAGGCGAGAGAACGAACAAAACCAGGGCAACCTGGCAGGTATGGGATTACTTTTCAACATACCTATTAAGCTTTTGTTCGATACAGGTGCTTCGCATTCTTTCATTTCAAAAGCATACGTTGATATGTTAGAACTTAAACCTGAACGAACGAATCAGGAAATGAGAATTTCGTCACTCATAGGAGGTATTATGACCGTTACACATGCTTGCTCGAACTTAGAGTTGAACTTAGGCTCACTTAAGGTTCTAGCAAATAACTTGAACATAATACCTATGGGGGACGTAGATATAATCTTAGGAATGGATTGGTTGGCCGAGAACCATTCCACGATCCTATGCAAGGAAAGAAGGATTTCGATCCAACCACCAGGAAAAGAAGCATCAAACTTCTATGGAATCAGTATGGGAAAGAAAATCCCAATAATATCCGCACTCCAAGCAAGGAGAATGATGAATAAGAAGGAATGTCAAGCATTCCTTGTTTATCTAAATGGAGAAGGAAAAGCGAAAACAAGGGTCGAAGACGTGGAAATTGTTAGAGAATTTCCAGACGTCTTTCCCGACGCATTGCTAGGACTACCCCCGGACAGGCAGCTAGAGTTCATAATTGATCTGGAGCCGGGATCAGCCCCAGTATCAAAAGCGCCTTATAGAATGGCACCAAAGGAACTCGAAGAGCTGAAAATCCAAATTCAAGAGTTATTGGATTTAGGTTTTATTAGACCAAGTGTTTCACCATGGGGAGCACCTGACCTGTTCGTTAAGAAGAAAGATGGTTCGCTACGGATGTGCATTGATTATCGAGAATTAAATAAACTGACACTTAAGAACAAATATCCACTGCCAAGGATAGACGATTTGTTCGATCAGTTAAGAGGAGCAAGCGTATTCTCGAAGATCGATCTTAAGTCAGGATACCATCAACTTAAGGTACGGCCGGAGGATATACCTAAGACCGCGTTCCAAACAAGATATGGACACTACGAGTTTGTAGTTGTGCCGTTCGGTCTGACCAATGCACCAGCCGTATTTATGGATCTTATGAATAGAGTGTTCCACCCATACCTAGACAAGTTTGTCTTGGTCTTCATAGATGATATTCTCATCTATTCGAAGAATGAGGAAGAGCATAGAGAACACCTAAGAACGGTTTTACAAACCTTGAGATCCGAACGACTTTACGCCAAATTCAGCAAGTGTGAATTCTGGCTTAAAGAAGTAATATTCCTTGGACACATTGTGTCTGCTGAAGGAATAAAAGTAGATCCTGCAAAGGTTGAAGCAGTACAAGGTTGAAATCACCGACAAATCAGAACGAAATTCGAAGTTTCCTAGGACTAGCTGGCTACTATCGGAGATTCATTGAGGGATTCTCCAAGATAGCGAGGCCAATGACCCAGCTACTCCGGAAAGGAATTAAGTTCATTTGGACGGACGAATGCGAGGCGAGTTTCCAAACACTTAAAGAAAAGCTAACTAGTGCACCGGTACTAGCTGTTCCAGATTCAAACAAGGAATACATTGTCTATACTGACGCTTCCAAGAATGGACTTGGCTGCGTATTGATGCAAGAAGGAAGAGTAATAGCTTATGCATCACGACAACTTAGGCCACATGAGTTGAACTACCCAACTCATGACCTAGAACTGGCAGCAGTGGTACATGCACTAAAGATCTGGAGACACCACCTTTATGGAGTAAGGTGTGAGATCTTCACTGATCACAAAAGTTTGAAATACTTTTTCGAGCAACGAGATTTAAACATGAGACAACGAAGATGGCTCGAACTAGTAAAAGATTACGACTATGGTATAAACTAACACCCAGGCAAAGCGAACGTGGTAGCTGATGCCTTGAGTCGTAAGAATCAACCCAATCTAGGATGCCTTTTCACACGAGAAGAAAAACTCATTAGAGAGTTCGAAAGGATGGAAATAGAGATGGTTGAAAAACCACAGACGATCACGAGTCGTATTGCTACACTCACTTTGACGTCTGACTTAAGAAAAAGAATAGTAGACGGACAAAGGATGGAGGAAAAGTTGGAAAAAGTAAGAGCCAAGGTAAGGGCTGAAGGATTAAAAGGTTATCAGGAAGCACCAGACAATGCTCTATTATTTGAAGGAAGATTGTGCGTTCCAAATAACAACGATCTTCGAAATGAAATCATGAGTGAAGCTCATGATACTCCTTATACCGCCCACCCCGATAGTACTAAAATGTATCAAGACTTAAAGGAAAGATTTTGATGGGAAGGTATGAAAAGTGATATAGCCTTTTTTGTCGAATGTTGTCTCGCTTGTCAACAAGTGAAGGCACTGCATCAACAGCCTTATGGAAAGTTACAACCTTTGGAAATACCCGAATGGAAGTGGGACGATATAGCAATGGATTTTGTAACGGGTTTACCAAAGTCAAAAAGGGGAAACACTGCTATATGGGTAGTAATGGATCGCCTTACCAAATGTGCTCATTTTCTACCTATTAAAACTACTCATGGATCGGATAAGTTAGCCCTGCTATATGTGAAAGAAATTGTGCGTCTACATGGAGTGCCGAAATCTATCACCTCTGATAGAGATTCGAAGTTCACATCGAGATTTTGGACTAGCTTGCAAAAGGAGTTGGGCACGAAACTGAATTTTAGCACAGCTTTTCATCCACAGACTGATGGCCAGTCTGAACGAACAATCCAAACACTTGAGGACATGTTGCGAACAGTAGTGTTGGATAGAGGTGAAACTTGGGAATATGTTTTACCACTTATTGAGTTCGCCTATAATAATAGTTATCAGGCAACCATCGATATGGCACCATACGAGGCACTATATGGAAGAAAATGCCGATCACCACTTTATTGGGATGAAGTGGGTGAAAGGAAAATTTTAGGGCCTGATACAGTAGAGGAAATGATTGAAATTGTTCGCCAAATTAGGCAAAGGATAAAAGAAGCTCAGGATAGGCAAAAATCTTATGCCGATGCACGTAGATCAAGCTACATTTTGAATATGGCGATAAAGTGTTCCTCAAAGTCTTACCATCCAAGGGAATCGTAAGATTCGGAGTAAAAGGAAAGTTGAGGCCACGTTTCATAGGACCTTATGAAATTCTTGAGAGAATAGGTCCTGTAGCCTATCGATTGGCACTTCCGCCAAGTTTAGGCAATGTCCATAATGTATTCCACGTGTCGCAATTGAGAAAATACGTGTATGATCCAAAGCACGTAATCCATCACGATAATGTAATTTTGAACCCTGATATGAGTTACGTGGAAGAACCTACGACTATCTTAGATCGTAAGGTTCAGCAGTTGAGAAATAAATCTATACCATTAGTGAAAGTCCTTTGGAGGCACCACGGACAAGAAGAAGCTACGTGGGAACTCGAGGACGCCATGAAAGAGCGATACCCCGAACTTTTCCAAGGTATGCAAATTTCGGGACGAAATTTATTTTAAGGGGGCTAGGATGTAATATCCCGTAGTTTTAATACTTAATTACGATAATATAAATCGTAATTAGGATTTTAAGTACGATGATTAAAAATCTCAATTAGTCAATGCTCGATTTCGACCAAGCATAATTTGATAATTCCTGTGTGATAATCACTAGTGCTTAGCGAATTAAGAAATATAGTTTCTGATATTCCTTCGAACATAATGTTCTAACGTCAGCTAAATTCAACAGTTAAGCCTTACATTATTTTTGAGCATTTAAGCTCAAATTTCAAAATTTCCTATTATCATAGGAATAAATAAAGTTGTTACAACTTTATTTTAAACATTTTAGAGATGTTTCAACTATGGGAATCTTGAGACGTTTCAAACGTCTACATTTAGAGATAATTTCATAACTTAACCGAATGATCTCGGAATTATAAAATTCAAATTCCTATGATTATTTTGTGATATAAGAGCATTATTTATCATCAAAATAATGCAAGAAAATTTAGGAATAAGATGTGCCAAAAACAATGGGTTTCGAAAACCCTAATTTTTCAAATTAGGGTTTTGAAGCCTAAAATGGTTCTAAATATCTTTTCTATGATTAAATTCATCATTTATGATTATAATGTGACTTATAACTATGTGTTAACTATTTATTTCATGAAAATGAAATGTGGAATACATGAAACCCTAATTTTCGAAATGTGCTACTATATGTGTTAATTAATTTTAATGGCTACCCAATTAGGATCCTATGATAATTTTTATATTAAAATGATATTATTAAGGATAATATATAGTATTATAGCAAGTGGCACAAGTGGGGGCACACTTGTGCATAAGGGACGAAATTTTGCAATCTTTTATAATATTTTGTGAATAAAAATCTTACTATAATTAATGAAAGGGATAAGATATGATCTTATCACATTGGGAGGTGTAAAGTAGAGTTAGAATTCAATTTGAACAAGCAACTTGCCTACTTTTCTTCCATATGGCCGAAAATATCACAAATTTATGTGATTTAAAATTGTTTTATACCTTGTGTTGAATTGTGTAGAGATAAGATAAGATCTTATCATGTATTAGGTGTAAAGTAGTGTTAGTTATCAAATTGAACAAGTAACCTAAGGTTGGACACTAGTAATAGGCGACACATATACACATTGCACAATACTATGTGATAAACTTATACTATGTTACACCTAAGGTTCAATGCATTTAATTAAGAGATAAGGTGACCTAAGGATGAGTTGTAAAGATAAGATAAGGTTTTGTCCCTTGTACAAGTGTATGGTTAATTTTTCATGTAATTATTATAGAACAAGTGTACATAAGATATTTTAGGTGTAATAATTATAATGCAACTTGCATATGCCTATAAATATAAGGTGAAGCTCTCCATTCTTATTCACAACCATAAGGACCGAAAATATATAGAAAAAAAGAGAGAGAGAGAGTTCATCTTGTGTAATCCCAAACCTAGATCAAATAAAACATCGCCGATCAAATCCGTACCGATTAAAAGGTTAGATTTCTTATGAGCTTCGTATATACGTTAGAATTTATGTTATAAGCTTAGTTCATATGTGTAATTTTCGAAAATTATGTGACTTGTGCCAATATGTTTAGATATTGTATTTATATGATGTTATTAAGCATGTTGTATAATTATATCACAAAAATAAGCATGTTATTAAATTTAATATGAGGACCGAATATTTGAGGGTGTAATATGTTGATGATTATGATTTCTAATTGTTGATTTGAGCATGGAATCATGATCTAGGGTATTAATTATGCTTATATGATTTTATGTAGAATTTTTGGAAAACTTTGGTACCTAAGTCCATGAATTTCGAAAATTATAGAACATGATATTATGTTAAGATATAATCCATGTTTGAGTGTTATCATAACATATTGAAAGTATAGAATCATAATATAGTGTTATAGGAATTTATTGGATTTGTTAAGAATTTATTGGACCTATGTCCAAATTTTCAAAAGTGACTTATGAAGATTAAATTCAATAGTTTGCAATAAATAAAAATGATGTTATAATAAGGATGTTTATAGATGATTATGTGTTATGTGATTTTATTGGAATTTTTGGAAATTATTTGCTTAGTTTAATTAGGGTTTTCAAAAACTATAAGTTATAAGTATTAATGTTATAAATTTATTTTATGAGATATAATTGCATAATATGATCCAAAATGATGTTTTAAACATATTATGATTTTATGGGAATTTTTAGGACAAGAATTGCACATAAAATAATAGAATTACATAAAAGGAATTAAAAAGTCAAAATATTGACTTTAGTCAAAATTGTTGACTAAATGTTGACCAAGTCAAATTGTTGACCAAAAACGTTGACCAAGGTCAAATCGCACAAAATTCGATAATACGTGATCTATGTGACATAGTACGTTTGGTAACAATGTAACTTATGTTACGTAAGTACATTAAAACGTACATTATATGCTAAAGAGATGGAATATCTCTTATATGATGAACGATTTCATAATCGACATCATTTTGATTAGGAAACGTCAAAATAAGTTCGACGTTAGCTTTATTTGATGCATAGGACGTTATAGACGACGTTCGTCTCTATCAAAACGTGACCAATGTTCTAAAATAATTCTTACGTTAAGGTGGGACGTGGACTTGAGCTATCGACTTAGAAAGAAAATCGTCGAGAAAGACCTAAATATACCAGGTGGGCTTTATTCGAAAACCCTTTTATTTACGATGCTTTCTTCGAAAAGTATTTATTTACAAAAGCTTTCAGTTGAGAAATGTTATGAACTGTTATTCAATTACATGCCCAAAGTATTTATGTTTTATGTATGGATCCTATCAAGCAGTTGGGTGAGCCAACTATGAAAGTGATCTGATTGTTGGGTCGCTCCCAACTTTATAGAAAATCGATATCGGATCCCGTGCTAGACGCAATTCCTAGCACGGATTAACGTGTACACCATAGGTATTCGTGAGCCGATAGCAACATCTTCGATCGGTCACGTCCAGAGAAGGAGGCCTACTTCTACGATGTGAGCAGAGTTATGAGAAAGTTATATGAAAGTGATATGGATCATACATACGTAAAATGCCCGACATGCAATCTTTTGAGAAATGATAAAGTGTTTTGATATTCACGAGTTATTTCTACTAAAATCCTCGTGTTATACTATGGGGCAGTGTAATTTAATGAAATTATTTTAGCATGAGTCCACTAAGTGCATTCTTGTACTTAGCCCTGCATGTTTGTTTTTAAATGTGCAGGTTGAGCTGACGATGGATGGAAAGGTGTTGAGCAGTCGGGGTTTTTGTCGCTGATATAGTTTAACCTTGAATTCATATCGTCATATATGAATTCACATGCTTTCCGCTGTTTGAACACTTAGTTATGTTTTGATTATTGATGCATATTACCTTCAGATCAGTTGAACCCTTTTGTCAAAGATATGTTGGTCTAGTTGTATGAAATACGTTGTATGGTTACCTCTTATCCTTTGAAGTTTTATAAGATTGGTCGTTGTTTCCCTTATCGTTTCATATTCATTTATCATTAAGTCCTTTAAAACCTGTATCATTAGTCATAGTCCCCGCTAAACCGTACTTAAGGGTAGGCGGGCTGTGACATGCTCGACCTAGGTGCAGGTATTAACTTAATGCCTTACTCTATTTTTGAGCAACTAGAATTAGGGGAATTAAAACCTAATCGCATGTGTCTACAGTTAGCTGATAGATCAATTCGTAATCCTAAATGGATTATCGAGGACATATTAGTCAGAGTGGGTGGGTTGATTATTCCTGTTGATTTCATTGTTCTTTATGTGGGTGATGTTAAGGAAAATGGTAGAGAGCTCACAATTCTTTTATGTAGACCTTTTATGGCTACCACCAACACGTTGATTGATGTTAAAAATGGAGTATTGAAAATGACATTGTTGGGAGAAACTGTGTCCTTTTCTGTTAGAGATAACACTATAGTACCATCTTCTGATGTGATTGATAATTGTTCTTACATAGATGCTATTAATTGCTTTTTGGTCGAGACATGTGTATTGCAGGAAGATCGTATAGAAACCTTTCTTGTAGGTTTTGATAAAAAGGAAGAGAAGCTATGTCTGGAGAGTAATATTGCGAGGAAAATCGAAAGGTAGAAGTGGAAAGATTATCTCCGCAAGGGAAACCAAACCTCAAAGAGTTACCCGAACACCTCAAATATGTCTATCTCGAGGAGGGTAACCAGAAACCTATCATAATATTTGCCGGGCTCAACAAAGTAGAGGAAGAACAACTCATTGAGGTGCTGAGAAAGAATAAACAAGCTCTTGGATGGAGTATGTCCGATATTCGAGGGATAAGCCCAGCTATGTGTATGCATCGGATAGTGCTTGAGGAATGGACTAGGCCAATTCAAGAAGGACAACGAAGGTTGAATCCTAACCTTATGGAGGTAGTCAAGAAGGAGATTCTAAAGCTCCTTGCAGAAGGACTCATCTATCCCGTAGCAGACAGTCAGTGGGTCAGTCCAGTTTACGTGGTACCCAAGAAAGATGGCATCACTGTGGTGAAAAATGATAATGGAGAGCTTGTGCCAACAAGGACCACCACTGAATGGAGGATGTGTATCGACTACAGAAAATTGAATGCCACCACTAGAAATGATCATTTTCCTCTTCCATTTATTGATCAAATGTTAGATAAGCTAACTGGACATTAATATTATTGTTTTCTTGATGGTTTGTCTGGTTATTATCATGTAGCAATTGCTCCGGAGGATCAAGCCAAAACAACTTTCACTTGTCCGTTTGGCACTTTCTCATGGAGGAGGATGTCGTTTGGTTTGTGCAATGCCCCTGGAACGTTTCAAAGATGCATGACTTCTATCTTTTCAGAAATGATTGGAAATTTCATTGAGGTATTTATGGATGATTTTTCAGTTTTTGGATTATCTTTTCATGATTGTCTTATGAAGTTAGATGTGGTTCTTGCACGTTGCATTGAATGCAATCTTACTTTAAGCTGGGAAACGAGTCATTTTATGGTGATAAGTGGGATTGTATTAGGACATGTGATATCTAAAAAGGGGATCCAAGTTGATAAG
Organism: Salvia rosmarinus; assembly: GCA_036937905.1. Classification (NCBI taxonomy): domain Eukaryota; kingdom Viridiplantae; phylum Streptophyta; class Magnoliopsida; order Lamiales; family Lamiaceae; genus Salvia; species Salvia rosmarinus. Next base: position 59,923,523 of record CM072815.1, on the reverse strand, counting down.
GCAAAAATTGATGTAATTGAAAAATTACCTCCACCAATTGATGTTAGAGGAATTAGAAGTTTCGTAGGGCACACAGGTTCTTATAGACAATTTATTAAGGATTTTTCCAAAATAAGTCAACCATTATGCAAATTGCTTGCCCAAGATGTTCCTTTTCTGTTTGATGAGAGTTGCTTGCATGCTTTCAATACTTTGAAAGAAAAACTTATCTCTGCACATATTGTTGTTGCCCCTGATTTGTCGTTGCCATTTGAGATTATGTGTGATGCATCGAACACCGCAGTAGGAACTGTCTTAGGTCAACTTATTGACAAAATGTTGCATGTGAACTCTTAATTCTGCGCAAGGAAATTACACAACTATAGAAAAAGAGCTTTTAGCTGTGGTTTTTGCTTTAGACAAGTTTAGATCTTATATTCTAGGATCTAAAACAGTTGTACACAGTGATCATGCAGCTCTTCGATACTTGATGGCTAAACCTCAAGCCAAACCTAGATTGATTAGGTGGATTTTATTGCTGCAAGAATTCGATGTTGAGATTAAGGATAGAAAGGGTAGTGAGAATGCAGTAGCTGATCATTTATCTCGTCTTTCCTTTAACCCCCAATCGGATGACTTACATCAATCTGGCATTAGTGATGAGTTTCCCTTTGAGCATGCATTTGAGACTTCTGTTATTCCTTGGTATGCTGATATATGCAATTATCTTGCAAGTGGAAAATTATGTCCTGATATTTCTTCTCAAGAGAAGAAAAAGTTTTTGTCGTCTTGTAGGAACTACAATTAGGATGATCCTTATCTTTTTCGCCTTGGTAAGGATGAGGTTATCAGAAGATGTATTCCAGCAGAGGAGCAGCCTGAGATCCTGACGTTGTTTCATGCTTCGCATTGTGGAGGACATTTTGGGGGTCGTAAGACCTCATTTAAGGTTCTTCAATCTGGATTTTATTGGTCGTCAATCTTTAAGGATGCGCATAATTTCTGCTTAGCATGTGATAGGTGTCAACGGGTTGGTGCGATAGGAGTTAGAAATGAGCTGCCTCTTAATACTAATTTACCTGTTGAAATTTTTGATGTGTGGGGCATTGATTTTATGGGTCCTTTTCCAAAGTCTTGTGGGTTTGAGTATATTCTTCTTGCTGTAGATTATGTGTCCAAATGGGTGGAAGCAATTCCTACCCGGACATGTGATGCTAATATTGTCATCAAGTTTGTGCAGGATAATATTCTTTGCAGGTTTGGATTTCCTCGAGCTATAATTAGTGAGGGGAAACATTTCTGTAGTAAATTATTTGAGAAATTGATAAAGAAGAATGAAGTTTCTCACAAAATAGCAACACCATATCATCCTCAAACTTCAGGACATGCTGAGACGAGCAACAAGCAAATCAAGTGGATCTTGGAGAAAATGGTGAAGCCATCGAGAAAAGATTGAGCAACTAAACTAAATGAGGCTCTATGGGCATATCGAACGGCTTACAAAATTGTGTTGGGGATGAGTCCCTATAAGTTGGTCTATGGTAAGTCGTGTCACCTTCCGGTTGAGATTGAACATAAAGCATATTGGGCAATTAGGAACGTGAATTGGGATTTGTCTCAAGCCGGAAAAGAGCGGACCTTACAGTTGTCTGAGCTTGAAGAACTGCGTGATGAAGCTTATGAGAATGCTCGAATTTATAAGGAAAAGGTGAAGAGAATCCATAATAAGAACTTGGTGAGAAAAGATCTTCAACCTGGAATGAAAGTGCTTCTTTTTAATTCACGGCTGAGACTGTTTCCCGGGAAGCTTCGGAGTAGATGGAGTGGTCCATACGAGATAGAAGAGGTGTTTCCATACGGAATGGTGAAATTGTATAATCGTGATGTGAAGAAGTCTTTCCAAGTCAATGGACAACGTGTAAAGTTGTTCATTGAAGGAGCACCGAATGTGATGGAGACTGAGTCAATAAGACTCCAAGAAGCAGTTTTAGAATGAAGGATTAATGGTCGGGCTAGTGACGGTAAACCTAGCGCTTTGTGGGAGGCAACCCACATTTCTTTTTTGCTTTGTTCTTGTTTTCTTTTCGTTTTGTTTTGTTTTTGGTTGTGTTTTTATTTCATGTTTTGATTTTGTATGGTGCCGGATTAAGAGTTATATATCTAGGAGTCTTAGGTATATGGAGAACAAAATCGAGATGAGGAATGATGTTCTTGCAATGAAGAAAGGAATCCAAGCATCGGACGCAAGCTAACCGGCGCTTCGCTATTTCAAAAATTCGTCTACAGAGGTACCCCAGGCGCTGGACGCACCGAAACCGGCACTGGGTTACTATTGAAAAAAGAGAACAGAGATCTCACCCAGCGTCGGACGCGACGAAACCGGCGCTGGGTACCAAATTTTTATTTTATAGTATTAAATAATAATAATAATAATATTATTATTATTATTATTTATATTATATAATGCGAGCGTCCACTTACACCCTAGCTCTATCTCTCTCGCATAGCTCAATCAGATCCAGCGCCCAATCCCCTCATCCGTCCGGCACTCTCACCTCCATCCAACGCTCCGTGTTCCGCACCGCCATGCCCAGCGCCCACTTACACTCCTTCTGACGCTATCTTCCACATGTCACTCGCCGTGCCCAGCGCCCGCTTACACTCCTTCCGATGCTATCCTCCGCGCGCCGCTCGCTGCGCCCCAGCGCTTGATTCCACCCAACAACGTGCGCCCTAATGCCCGCCTCATTCCGTCCGGCGCTACGTCCGGCGTTTGCACAGCTCCCGCGCCAAGTACGAGCTCCGTCCGGCGTTTCATCTCCGTCAGCGCCATGCGCCGTGCCCTCGTGCCATCTTCTACGCCCGACGCTCAAGACTCATCCGGCGTTCAGCTCCGCCTCTCCACGCCTCACGCACAACACCCGTTCAACCACAACGCCGGGATCATCTCAGTCCGGCGCTCGATCAAGCGCTATAACACTCCAACAAGATCTATCTTCAGGCCAGTGCCCAGCATGCGTCTGGTGATTCAGTCCGGCGCTCGCCTCCGTACCCAGCGCCCGTTCTCTCTCCGTCCGGCGCTACCCAAAACGTCGTGCGCCTCACACCCCAACGCCCGCTCTTCTCCGTCTCTTGCTCGCAAAGCACGCCTCGCCCCCCGCCTGCTCTCTCTCTCGTCCGGTGTTTCTTCGAGCCTCGGCCTCCGTCCGAATTTTCCTCACGTTCGTCCAGTGCCCACTCGCACGTATATCAATATGGTTCGAACGAAAAAGCTACCGGGTCCAGTTCCCATCACCCTCGAGATGATGATGTTCCTATGGAGGAATCCTTGGAAGATATCGGTAGAATGTACTCAGCCACAATTCCAATTTACAATCCAGTGAAAGGTACACTTTATCGTCGTTTTATACATCAAGAGATAACTCCACCGCGTCAATTCAATTGACAATTGATGCAAAGTTTGGGTATTGAAGATAAGTGTGACGACCCGACTTCTCAAGGAAGTACGGATTAAACGGATCGCCGCTGGTATGATAATGCAGTGAATACACACATAACTAAACCAATACAATTAACCAATAAACTACTCATAAATGCATGAACTGAAGGAATAGGCTGTTTCAATACGAACCCAAGTCACAGAAGGACTTGCCAAAAGATTCAATATCCAATTATAACCCAGTCAGGGCGTAATTCAAGAAATGAGGTACGACCTCAAGTTCAATACGAAAATGAATAACATTTATAACTAAAGGCACAAAACAATATCAGAGTTAAGCAGCAATAAACGTGTGGACAAGCATATGACGATACATGCCCAAGGTTCTAGAAACCTTTCTACTATAGCAACAAAACACCTGCCACTCTGCACCACCTCGCACTCATCGTCAATCCTTGCTCAACCTGCACATCAAAAACAAGATGCAGGGCTAGGTACAAAAATACTCAGTTGACTCATTGCCGAAAACATTTTCTTTGTAAAGTTATTGATCTGCCCACAATAGCGCATGAGGATTTTAGTTGAAAAGACTCATGCCTATCAAATATTTTATCATTTTCCAAAAGTGTGTCGGGCCGGACTATTTCATCCATGTTGTTCCATATATGGACAAATCCGTTGCTAAATATCACATTTTCGTCGCAAAAACAGACCTGTGACGGATAATATCCGACACTGAAAGGCTAGTTGTTACGAAGACAACGGCGTATACTTTCCGTCGCTAAATTTTGCAACGGACCGGAGACGTAAAAGTCCGTCGCTGTCCGATGGTCGTCAACCCGCCGCCTATCGACGCTGAACTAACGACGGAAAGTATGAGTCGTTATTTACGACGACTATTTTCCGTCGCGAAAGTTAAAGTCGAGTCCGTCAGAGATCCGTCGAGATTAGTCACGCATCAACGACGACTAGTTTCCATCGCTGAAAATCCACGCTACTTTAAGTGGTATTCCGCCTCGCATCCGCCGCCGCTTTAGCCGCTATTCCGCCGATATGCTTTTAAATTTTTGACGCCTAATTTCGATCGGGTTTTAGTCGGGTTTTGAACCTGTATTATATCTATAAATACTTCCAAATCCAACAAATGCATAATTCACAACTATTCAATAAATCTACAATCATCACAATTCCATAATTCACAACTATTCAATAAGGAGTTATAAATCCAACAATTCAACTACTGAATCCAACATGTCAACTTACGAATGTATATCCATAAATAAAGTAAAAACGTAAAGATGAGTTCTTCTATCTGACCGTCGTGAAGAACCTAGATCTCGGTGACTTACGATCATCTAAACCTCGATAAGGTATTAGGTGAGTATGAGTTGCTGACCATCACTTTGACTTGTTATGGGTGAGGTTTATATGTTCTAACCCAATATTCTCCGCATCTCGGGTTGTGGCGTTGCTCAGATGTCATGCTAGTTATCTCAGACGAGTCACCGTATCCGCTTAGGATGATGACATCCCCTTAAGGAGCTCAAAGGTTTATTGTACTAAACCCCGCAGTTGAGTTAGCTCAAGTACAATAATAAGGTTGAGTGGTACTACTTAAGAATTAAAGATATTAATTATTTTAAGCAATGTAATGCTCTAAATAATTAATGGACGCATGATATCTTAAATACGGATTCAGAATGTCTAAGTACAAGCCCGACTCAACTTCGGTAATAAAGGGGTAAGTCAACATTTATTCTCTAGTGGCATGAATGAATGTTTATAAATTAATTTATGTTCTGGGCTGAACATATGATAATTAATTTATTTGAGGCCCATCTTTATTCCTTGCATTTGATCCCTGGGCTGGCCCATCCTGGCCCGTAGCTAGGAGGAAAAGGCGCCTATCTCTCTATTATGGTATGGATTTGATTCTCTTTATCCTATAAGGATATTATTATATTTATGGGATATGCATGGATCTTTTCCTTATGGGATTATGGTAATGCATTATAAATATAAGGTAAGAGATAAGATCAAGGTTAATCCTCAAGATTACACACCATAATTTTCGTGCATGTCCTAGGGTTTATTGGAGAGGATTCTCGAAAATACTAGAGAAATAGGGTGATTTTCTCAGAGATTCTCCATAGATCGCCCTCACCGACGCTGGAGATTGGGCAACCGTGATACGACCCGTAAGATCAAAGCACGAGTCTCGATCCATTCATCCCGATCCACCTCGACAGATTCAAAGGTAAACACGAGAAAACCCTACGTGTTGCAATTAATTATATAGACGCACGCTAGAATATAATCAATGTATGGTGAATTAAACATCCAAGATAGATCCTGGGAGAGGTTAAAATAAGTTTTCCTTACACTGGTATCGAGCCCGGATCGATTCTTGGCTCTGCTGGATTAATTCACGCTTGATTATTACGCGCGCAATTAATTAATTGTAGGATCCGCTGCTCATCGTGGCTCGGTTTTATTTTTGTCGGATTTTGTTTTTCACCACGAGAAAATCCATGGTTAGATTAGATTTTTCTCTCAGAATCTTATCCGTAAAGAAGAACGAAGACGAAAGCACAAAGAACGAGACGACGGAAGACACGCCGAGAAACCGGACGACGGCACGGGGCGCGCTGGCGACGGCACGAATGGCGTGCTCGGCGCCGCAGACGCCCCTCACCGCCGCGCGCGCTTCTCGATGGTGGCAGACACGCCCGGCACACGGGCGGCGGGTGCGCACTCGCCAGACGCCGCGGCCGGGCGCGTTTTTCTCGGCGGTTCGCGGGCGACTTCACGTCGGTGAGGGTTGCGCGCATCGTGCGTGAGATCTCCGGTGCTTCGCACGTGCACGGGTGATGGGGCGTGCGTTTGTCGCGCGAGATCCCCGACGCCGCGAGCGGGCTCGCGGTCGATCATGAGGCATCGCCAAGCGCCAGCTGCTGCGAACGCGACGCGTGGCGCGTGGCTGCACGACGGGTCGCGGTCGACGACGACCGCGAGGCAGCCCGCGAGGAGCACACAAGGCGGCACGCGACGAGAGGCGGCGCCGGGCCGGCGCATGGGGCAGTGCCCTAGTGCGCGCCCACCCTTTTGGGCCAACCCGCCCAATCTCGCCCAAACCCGCTTTTTCGCCCGAATCCGCTTTGTGAATCCGTCCGTGTCTGCACGCGAGGCCCATTTTTCAAAGTTTATGAAGATCAGTACTTTGCAATTCTATGTAATAGATTAGGCAGAAAGTGCGAACTTCCACGAGTGGGCCACGGCTGAACGCTTTATTTTATTTTTAATCGCTCATCGTATGTCGTGGATGTTTAAATTATGCGTACATGCTATGTATGTTTAAATTACGAGACAAACATATTATATGTTTTCGTGATTGATGCGCATAGTAAGCATGCTAGGTTTATCGCTTTTCAAGCATATTTTAGAATTCTCGGGAGCATGTTTTACATGTCGAGTTCTATAGAAAAGCATGCTAGATTACGTGATCTGCATGGACAAACCTTTTGAAATAAAAGACTAAGCAAGTAACCCGACATATTAATTTTCAAATTAAAATGTCAAGACCTCCACTTTTTGATCTCTATACAAAGTGAGACGCACTGTGAGTAAACGTCCACACGCGTGGCTTGCTTGCACTGTTTATCATAAGTTTGTTAGATGAGATTTCTAAATAAAACTTTTTAAATCTATCGAGAAGTTGGAGTTTCATGAAAACGCCCACACGCGCGGGCTTGCATGTGCGATTTTCATAAGTTCTCTAGAGATGGATTTAAATGAGATAACAAAGAAATTTGAATTGAGCGGTATGGTACTAGTGAGTATGCCAATTCTAAGAATTCATTTTCTCACGTTAAAATTGTGGTCATTGCTTAGACATCACCTCGAGTACAACTTCCCGCGAAGTCCCTTCTTGCGATAGTGATGTGGTCTAGTAAGGTCCAATCATTAATTTCATTTGTCATAAGGATAAGTTGACATGGATTGAAATTAAACGACTAAAAGGTATATTTTAGTCCGGTCGAGGGGTTCATGTAAACGCCCACACGCGTGGCTTGCATGTGGAATTCCTTGGGCGATTGAGGTTTCAATTAATATTGTTTTATCAAAAGGTTACAATATTATTGTTATGAATTATTTGCGATCGTATGCTTATGTGTTTACATTATCTTTTCGTGATATGTCTCTTACATCGATTATCAATATGCTCGCACAAAATCCCTTTATCCGTCCGAATTTTATCGAGTGGAAACGAAACATGGAATATGTTCTTATCGTCAAGAACACATGTTTGTTCTCACTACTCCTAAACCCGATGCCCTTATCGACGCATCGACTAATGAGCAATGAGAGTCAAGCGCACTTCGGCATAAGTCGAACAATTTGGCAAAATGCTATATGATGACTACTATGTCCAAAGGCTTGCAATTGCAGCAGATCGGTCGATGGTAGACGCGATCAAATATGGTCAAGTCTCGAGAGTAAGTTTGGGCAATCGATCGACACCGCTTCCACACAATGAGAGAAATCTTGGCGCAAGATGGAAGAAGGAAGTTCGGTCCATGAACATGTCTCCCACACGACTCATCTCATGGATAGTCTTGATCACTTGGAAGGAGGTATTGACGCGAAGCCAAGGTCGATATCATCCTCAACACACCGCCCAAGATTTTGAGAATTTTTACACACGCGATCATGAGCAAGACCGAGTATACACTTAGTCGGGCTGCTTAATAATCTCGTGGTCATGGAAGGAGTTATGGGCAAAGGAGCACATGCCCTTGCTAGCACATCTAGGGGCCCAAATTTTCCGTTGCAAAATGGAAAAAGAAAAAGGGGCACCAAAGGTGGCAGAGGCAAGGGAAATAGTGGGAGTAATGGGAGCAAGAACATGACTGCCACCGGAGGCTTAAAGAAGCCAAAGGAGAGGGGCAAGTGCTTCAAGTGCGGCAAGACTGGGCATTGGAAGGCCAAGTGCCCTATGCTCAAGGCTCAAGGTACGCCATTTGCTTTAGTAACGGAAACATGTTTAGCGACTTGTTCTACTCATTCTTGGGTAGTAGACACGGGTGCGACTGATCATGTTTGTTACACCTGCGTGGGTTCCTCGCGACAAGGAGCTGCATGATGGCGAGATAACGATCTCCATGGGCAACGCGGTGAAAGTCGAGGCCGCTGCAATGGAGATGTTACTTTATGTTTTGAGAGAACAGTTTTAGTATTGAAAGATGTTTTATATATGCCGGATTTTCGACGGAACCTTGTTTCTGTTTCGAAATTGCTTATTCATGGATATTCTATTATTTTTGATAGTGGTGTTTCTATCATAAGAAATGAAGAAGTTATCTGTGTTGACACATTATATAATTCGCTTTATACTATTTCTGCTAAACATAATACCTATAACTATGTTGCATCTACATCAAACCCTAAAAAGAGAAAGTTTTCTTCGCAAGACGACACCACATTTCTCTGGCATCTTAGATTAGGTCTCATCAATCTAAATAGGATCCAAAGACTGGCTAAGAATGGAACATTGGGTAATCTCACGCTATCCGCTCCCACCTGCGAATCCTATATAGAAGGTAAGATGTCGACTGCACCTTCAAGGCGAAGGGTTATAGAGCCAAAGAAGTGTTGAGCTAGTCCATTCGACCGTGGACCGATGTCCACACAAGCTCGTGGAGGGTACGAGTATTTTATCACTTCATTGACGACACTCAAGGTACGGATACGTATACGATACCGCTTCACCGCAAGTCTCAATGCTTTGAGAAATTCAAAGAGTTTAAGGCGGAAGTGGAGACGAAGCTTGGTAGTAACAAGTCATCGGGTCCGATCGCGGTGGCGAATACCTCAAGAACGAGTTTATGGACTATCTAGTGAAGTGTGGGATTACCTCCCAACAAGATTACACCGGCACACCACAAAGAAATGGTGTGTCGAGCCAAGAAATAGGACTCTTTTGGAAATGGTTAGATCAATGATGAGTTATGCGAGACGCTTATTTCGCTCGGGGTATACCTTAGAAACGCGGCATACTTGCAAAATCTAGTACCATCTAAGTTAGTCGAAAAGACCCCTTCGAGTTGTGGTTTGGGCGCAGTTTCAGTTTAAGCCACATAAGATATGGGCAGCGATCAACACATGTGTTTGAACAAGAAGGTCGACAAGTTGGAGGCTAGATCCGACGCAAGGCTGTTTATTGGCTATCCTAGAGGACGAAGGTGGTTTATTTTATAGTCCTATGATCGAAGGTCATTATTAGCACTAATGCCCGATTCTTAGAAAAGGATTATACGACAAACCATAAATCCAAAGTTGAAATCATTCTTCAAGAATTAGAAGATGATCGATTCCACCACCGATTAAGCCAAAGGTACGAGATGTCGTGTTCAGTGGGAGGGATCGACACCGATACTTCAAGAAATTGAAGTGGGTCGAGTTCCATCGAGATATCGGCCGCATAAGTGGCTCCTATCCAACAAGTTGTGCAAGATAGAGAACCACAACTTACCGCACCCACCGCTGCCATTATGCCGATGGCGCCTGTCAGAGTGGGAGGGTTGTTCGTCAACCCGAGCGATTTATGTTCGTGGGTGAATCTTCGGATTTAGTCCCAGGAAACGAGCAGACAATAATCGACCCATGGACATACAGCGAGGCGATAAAAGATATTGATGCAAGATCATGGCACACCGCTATGGACTTAGAAATTGAGTCCATAACAGCTATGCATGTATACGAAAATACACCTCTACTAGATGGCAAGGAAGCCATAGGTAGTAAGTGGGTATACAAGAGGAAGAGAGATTCAGATGGAGAGGTTTCGGCTTTTAAAGCCAGGCTTGTGGCGAAGGGTACACTCAGACAGAGGCATCGATTTCGATGAGACCTTTTCACCAGTAGCAATGCTCAAGTCCATCGAATTCTTCCGCCATAGCAGCCCACTCAACCTTGAGGTTTGGCAATGGATGTGAAACCGCTTTTCTAACGGTTACCTTGAGGAAGGTAGAGACATCTATATGCAAAGAACCCGGTTATGTGGTGAAGGGTAAAGAGCATCTAGTATGTAAGCTTAAAAGTCCATTTATGGGCTTAAGCAAGCCTCACGATCCCGGAACTTACGCTTTGACGAGGTGGTAAAGTCCTATGGATTTACCCAGCTGCCTAGCGAGAGTTGTGTGTATCGCTTAGATGTCAACTATGATGTGGTATTTCTTGCACTTTATGTAGATGACATTCTTCTAGTTGGCAACAATATGAAGTTGTTATCGGGCGAAAGAGTTAGTTATCCGATCGCTTCAAATGAAAGACTTAGGAGATGCAGCAGTGACATTCTTGGGATCAAGGTTTACCGAGATCGCAAGAGGAAAATGTTGAGCTTATCTCGTGCGCCTTACATTGATACTATGATTACTGTTTTAGTATGCAGACCGCCAAGAAAGGATTGCTACCTTCGCACATGGCATTCCTTTATCTGGGGAGCAGCCACCTATGACCGCAAAGGAGATAGAGGAATGAGACAAGTTCCTTACGCTCGCCGTAGGAAGTCTCATGTACGCAATTCTATGTACGAGGCCCAATATCCGCTGCTGCGGTAGGCATAGTAGCAAGATATCGCCTAACCTCGACAAGTTCATTGGATCGGTGAAGCATATACTCAAGCACCGAAAAGGACTCGAGATTATAGGCTAGTTTACCATGCGAGATAGTCTAATGCCTTTGGTTATACTGCACACGGATTTCCAAGTCGACCGTGATGAGAAAAAGTCTACCTCGGCTATGTGTTTACCTTGGGAGGTGGAGCCTTATCCCATGAGTGCAAAGCAACGATGCATTACGGACTCTACCATGGAAGCCGAGTATGTAGCCGCTCGAGGTCGCTAAGGAGGTCAGATGGTTCAAGAACTACCATGGATCTAGCGTGGTACCGGTTTGCCCAAGAGTATCATAGTTCATCGTGATAACTCGTGCAGTGGCAAACTCGAAGGAACCACGGACCCACAAGGCGACCTAACACATAGAGAGAAAGTACCATGTCATACGAGAAATCGTGAGACGAGGGGACGTGCTGATTGAAAAGATTGATACGACGGATTACCTAGCGGATCCATTCACAAAGAGCCTGCCGCAAAAAGTCTACGAAGTGCACGTTCGAGGACTTTGATTGTGCTTGATGGCGCCCACTTAGAAAGGAAACTTTTGTATAAGTGGGAGAAGCAAAGTGATGGTTTTGTTTGTAATAGCTAGTAGAGAGACACATTGTATACTAAAAGTTTGCTTTAGTATAAGTGGGAGATTGTTGGTTTTGTATACTGAAAGAAGTTTTGGTTGAGCTTGTATACAATGTTTCCTGTTACCACTATTACAATCTTCTATCTGAATTGATTACTTGATTGCATATATCCGTGTCCCCTTATATCATATATGTTAGATCATACAATGTGTAGAAGATCACGTAAGTCCAGTATGATTGGTCAAGTTTAATGAGATATAAAAGTTTCACACCGAGACAACTTGAGGACGATTTGTCGGTATAGTGCGGTATAGATAAGAAGTGACTTGACTTGGTTGTTGTCTATGCTGGCACGCTCCGACGTATTGATGGATCACAGTGAGATGAGTTCTTCTATCGGACCGTCGTGAAGAACCTAGATCTCGTGACTTACGATCATCTAAACCTCGATAAGGTATTAGGTGAGTATGAGTTCTCGACCATCACTTCGACTTGTTATGGGTGAGGTTATATGTTCTAACCCAATATTCTCCGTGATCTTGGGTGGTGGCGGTGCTTGTATGTCATGCTAGTTATCCAGACGAGTCACCGTATCCGCTTAGGATGATGACGCCCCTTAAGGAGCTCAAAAGGTTTATTGTACTAAACCCCGCAGTCGAGTTAGCTCAAGTACAATAATAAGGTCGAGTGGTACTACTTAAGAATTAAAGATATTAATTATTTTAAGCAATGTAATGCTCTAAATAATTAATGGACGCGATGATATCTTAAATACGGGATTCAGAATGTCTAAGTGCAAGCCCGACTCAACTTCGTAATAAAGGGTAAGTCAAGATTTATTCTCTAGTGGCATGAATGAATGTTTATAAATTAATTTATGTTCGGGTGAACATAAGATAATTAATTTATTTGAGGCCCATCTTTATTCCTTGCATTTGATCCTGGGTCGGCCCATCCAGTTCGTAGCTAGGAGGAAAAGGTGCCTATCTCTATTATGGTAAGGATTTGATTCTCTTTATCCTATAGGATATTATTATATTTATGGATATGCATGGATCTTTTCCTTATGGATTATGGTAATGCATTATAAATATAAGGTAAGAGATAAGATCAAGGTTAATCCTCAAGATTACACACCATAATATTCGTGCATCTCCTAGGGTTTATTGAAGAGGATTCCGAAAATACTAGAGAGAAATAGGGTGATTTTCAGAAGATTCTCCATAGATCGCCCTCACCGACGCTGAGATTGGGCAACCGGATACACCCGTAAGATCAAAGCACGAGTCTCGATCCGCTCATCCCGATCCACCTCGACAGATTCAAAGGTAAACACGAGAAAACCTCTACGTGTTGAAATTAATTATATAGGCGCATGCTAGGAATATAATCAATGTATGGTGAATTAAACATCCAAGATAGATCCTCGGGAGAGAGTTAAAATCAGTTTTCCCTACACTTTCATCTGCGCTGGTAACAGATTGAGTCAAAATCTGAACTTGGTCCTCCACCTGCTCCTATATTTGAAGTAAAATCGTTTAAGTTTCCAAATAGAAGGTATTTTTACATCACTACCATATTTAATATTTAATCTACTTACCGTGATGCTACGAGCTTCCCATCTATATAACTTCCATCGGGAGCGACATGATATCTCCGAAAACATCCCATCGACCCGAGAAATGTCGACCAGCTTTTTCGCCTATTCATTCACTCAAACATTATTAATGTACATAAACCAACATTTTAGACTAAATCAAATCAATTCCAAAAAATACTTACAATGCCGGTAGCATAATATAAAGCACATCCGAGCCACCTTGTGCTTGACGATCCCTCGCCCCTCACCATCCGGCTCACATCCTATTCCTTCTAGCTTTTTCCGCCTTAGTCTCGCACATCAAGCTGATTCCAAGAATCCCGCCACGCATGCTAATCCGATTTGGGAATGTATGGAGGTGGCAAGTCGCCGCCTGGCTCTTTCTCTTATGAATTAGATCCTATATCTCACTACCGCCTTTCGCACCATGCACGGTACACTACTTCAATGACAAAGCCGCATCCCAATGTAAATAATTCGAAGCATAAATTTGATTAGTTATTCTTCATAAAATAGATATATATATATATATATATATATATATATATATATATATATATATACATATATGCAATAAATTAGAAAGAATACCGAAAGTCTTGAAAATATACCCGCTCGATCATCAGTGACCAATTTCAACCGAAACCTCATGGTTCATGACCTTCTCGAACGACTGCTATCACATGTGCAATATCATGAGATGGACATAAAATCCTACAATTAAGTTAAAAATAATATAAATTATATTCAAATAAGTACAATTGAGTTAAAATAATCTAATTAAACTATAGGTACCCATTCACAATAGTCAAGGTCTTCTTCCCCATCATCCGATGTGTGTGCACCCACCGCCGACCCTCTCTCCACCTAGCGTAAGTCCTTCTACCGAGGCGCCAACTCCGCTATCCGATGAGGTAGGTGCGTAAATATTTCTATGACTAGACCTCGCCCTCTACCTCATCCCCGACCGCCATCCGAAAAATATTTTATACAATATGAATTAAGTATTAGATAAATCAATTTAAGACAATAACAACCACATGCAATATACAAACTAAATCAATGAGAGACAATAACAACCACATAATTTCAATTCTATTCATCTCATCATCATCATCATCATTCAATGTATTATCATTTTCGATTCGACAATTATACGAATCGATTCGACAATTCATCATCTTCGACTCATTCGTCATCCGCTTCTTCTATGTCTATCAAAGTGCCATTAAGATGAACTCGTGGTCATGTCATCATCAACCACTACACTTGTAATTAAAGGCATTTCATCCTCTTGAAATGGCGGAGGTACTATCGAACTAGATGATTCATCCGAGACTTTCACATTAGCTCTAGCTTTAATTTTGATACATCCCACCAACCTTTGTAGATTGTTTTAAACCTGATATGGACAATAGTATACTGAACGGCTTGTGTGGCGAGGAAAATGGTTCATACTTATTATACCTTCGCCTATGATTCACGGAAACCAAATTGTATTCAGGATGCACCTATGTCCCCAATCGTGATGGATCAAACCACTCGCATCTAATGTTACGGTCTTCACAGGTATCCCATGGTATTCCAACTCATAAACCTCCAGTAATCGCCCATAAAAATCGAGTTCATTCTTGTTTGCACCATAAGTTTCACCCTTAATACACACACCACTGTTCATGGTGGCTCTTTGTGTCCCATGCTCTAACGTGTGAAATTTATACCCATTTATGTAGTACCGCCACGCCTTAATCATCATCAAGAAGGTCCTTTGCTAAATCCAATATGAATGGATTGACGACATTATTGGTATGGTCTTTCGACCTAAATCCAACAAATCAATAAACATCTATTAATCTGACTGATTAAATATTACAAAAGGTTAAGGTTAATGGATTATATACTCACATATGTATCAAACCAATGTGATAAGTTTTTCGATTTCCTTTTGAATCTCGTATAGGAGATTCGTGGATGTAATCTTTTCAAAAATCGATAAACAAACTTCAAAAATAAATAGTTATAATTAGTATTTAAATAGTCAGACTAATTGAAAGTTTTACAACGTGAAATTATAAATACTTACTTTAAATACATGTCTCGCAACTTCAACGCAATTCAATAGCACATATAATCGAGCAAAGATCATACTCACTCAAATCTAGATATCTCTTCGACATTTTTCCAAAAGGGCGCCCACCTTGCTTGAATATTGAAAGCATATCCGGAAGTCTTCACGCCTAATATCTCCCCAACATTATAATTACGAGGCACATTCTTATGTTTCGCTCTTACGTGACCCTCAAAATAATAAGAATGTAATGTTGATGCTTCTTCTACTAAGCACGCATTGCAAATAGAACCCTCCACTCGAGCTTTATTTCACGTTGTTTTTCAACTTACGTAAGTATCTATCAATGTAAATAAAAAGATTAATGGTTATATGTGTATGTTTATACATATGGACAATAATCAAGTAAAGTATAAATTTTACCTTTCAAATGGATACATCTATCGGTGATTAACGTCCCGAATACGAGCTTCATCTCGCTAGATGGATTGGTACATGTTCCATTGAATCGAAGAAACTAGGAGGAATATACGCCGAGTTGCATAAATGATTGGAATATTTTCAAGTTTGCACATGTCCTCAAGTTTGATGTTTCGAGAGGTCAAATCTTTGAAAAATAAACTTAATTCACATCGCTTCCAAACATTAGCGGGAAGTTCTCAAATGCAATCGAGTATATCGCGATAAAAACATGGCAAACGTGACTCTTCATCCCAAACATCTTCAATTTGGTCATGTCTACACATCCGCCCATATTTGAGACATACCCGTCTCGAAATCTAAGACCTTTCACCCATTCTCACAAGACTTTTTTCTCATGTTTGTCAAGTGTGTAAGAAGTTTTCGGATACTTGCTCGTCGACTCATTCATCTTCAACTCGGGTCTATTGCAGACAAATTAAGTTCTTCTCTTGATTTGCTCGTATTCACGCTCCACCGAATATTCATCACGTTGTTGAACACATTATCAAATGCATTCTTCTCTATATGCATGACATCCAAATTATGTCGAATCAAAAGAGAACTCCAAGACGGTAAATCCTGAATATACTCCGCTTCCTCCAACCACTACAAAAATATTTGGAAATACTACTCCTCCGTCCCAAAATTCAATTGGCACACTTACCAAATTGGACTGTCCCAACCCAATTGGCACATACCAAAAATGGCAAAGATTAAACCCCTTAATCTATTTTATCTCTCTCTTCATTCACGCCTTTCGAGATTCTAACCCCTCTCTCTCTCCAAATTCTATTTCTCTCTCCTACTTTATTAACATTAAATCTTGTGGGACCAACACCATTAAACCCTTTAACCCATTTTTTCTTAATATTTGTGTAAAAAGTGTTGTGCTAATCCGGACGGAGGGAGTACTATTTATCAGATCACTATCCATTTCACCACCTTCACTAGTCCCATTCCTTCAATCCTAGATAATAGTTCTTCTCCGATAACGCTCTGTGGACTACTAGTAATCACCATATTCTTTTCGAATCATCTTCATCCCTTCTCAATTGGTGATCGGATTTAAAACTTTCGACGATTATCAAACCACGACTTTTACCACTTTTGTAAAGTAAACGCTCAATATCCTCCATGTCGATTTGTATACCAAAGCGCTTGGTTGAGCTTGTATACAATGTTTCCGTTACCACTATTACAATCTCCTATCTGCGATTGAATACTTGATTGCATATATCTCGTGTCCCCTTATCTCATATATAAGTTAGATCACAAGGTGTAGAAGATCACGTAAGTCCGTATGATTGGTCAAGCTTAACGAGATATAAAAGTTTCACACCGAGACGACTTAAGGACGAGTTGTCGGTTTAGGCCGCAGATAGATAAGAAGTGACTGACTTAGTTGCTTGTCTATGCCGGCACGCCTCCGACGTATCAAGGATCACAAAGGAGATGTGTTCTTCTTTCGACCGTCCGTGAAGAACCAAGATCTCTGTGACTTACGATGATCTAAACCTCGATAAGGTATTAGGTGAGTATGAGTTGGTCGACCATCACTTGACTTGTTATGAGTGAGGGTTATATGTTCTAACCCAAGATTCTCCGATCTCGGGCGATGGCAAAGTGTCAGATGTCACGCTAGTTATCTCAGACGAGTCACCGTATCCGCAAGGACGATGACGCCCCTTATGAGCTCAAAGGTTTATTGTACTAAACCCCGCAGTCGAGTTAGCTCAAGTACAATAATAAGGTTGAGTGGTACTACTTAAGGAAATAAGGATATTAATCGCTTAAGCAATGATTGCTAGAAATGATTAATGGACGCTCGATATCTTAAATACGGGATTCAGAATGTCTAAGTGCAAGCCCGACTCAACTTCGTAATAAAGGGTAAGTCAACATTCTTTCTAGTGGCATGATCGAATGTTTATAAATTAATTTATGTTCGGGCCAACATAAGATAATTAATTTATTTGAGGCCCATCTTTATTCCTCGATTTGATCCCTGGCCGCCCATCATGCCCGTAGCTGGGAAAAATCGCGCCCTCATGCTCCCAATTGGCAAGATTTTATTCTCTTTATCCACATGGATATAATTATATTTATGGTATATGCATAGATCCTTTCCATATAAGATTATGGTAATAATCTTGAGAGTATGGAAATAATCCTAAGAGTATGGAAATAATCCCAAGAGTATGGTAATATTCCATATGATTATGGTAATATTCCATAGATTATGGTAATATTCCATATAGGATTAAGGTAGTGCATTATAAATATAAGGTATGAGATAATGTCTAGGTTAATGCTCACACATTGAAGAGAGAATTTTCGCCATCTCATTATCAGAGAGAATTTTCGAGAGTTTGGTGTGAGAGCATTGGGTGATTTTCCAAGCATTCTCCATAGATCGCCCTCACCGACGCTGGAGATTGGGCAACCGGATACACCCGTAAGGTCAAAGCACGGTCCGATCCGCTCGATCCGCTCATCTCGCTCAATCGACCTCTTCGCATCCAAAGGTAAACACGTAAACCCCAACGTGTTGCGATTTAATTATATAGACGCATGCTAGGTTTATAATCAATGTATGGTGAATTAAACACCCAAGATGGATCCTCGGCGGGGTTAACATACGCTTTCCCTTACACTGGTATCGAGCCCGGATCGTAATTCGCCTGCTGGATTAATTCACGCTGATTATTACGCGCGCTATTTAATTGTGGATCCGCTGCTCATCGTGGCTCGCTTGTTGTTGTTGTTGGTTTTTGTTTTACACCACGAGAAAATCCGTGGTTAGATTAGATTTTATTATGTAAATCTTATCCGTAAAAGAAGAACGAAGACGAACGAACGAAGAACGAAACGACGGAAAACAGTGGAGCCCTACCGACTTGGTGGTTTCATGAAGCGAAGTCTCGCGGTCGCTAAAGGCGATCGCGAGGGCGCGGCGACGGGCGCTGCTCGCGGGATCCCCGGCGCTTAGCGAGCGAACTCGCGGTCGCGAGGATTACCCGCGAGGCGCGCGCCGCGGCGAGCGGGGCGACGGGCGCTGCTCGCATGCGAAACCCGCGCCCATGAGCGCATCGCGGTCGCGAGGTATGGCCGGGCGACGGCGTCTCTGCAGACGCTCGGGCGCTGGGCGTGGCCACGACGCCGCAGCCGACGGGTCGCGGTCGCTGCTACATCACCGCGAGGCAGCCATGAGAGCCAGCTGCTGGCAGCGGGCGCGAGGTCGGGCGCGCGATCGGGCTTAGCCCTCAGCGCTGCCCAAAGACTTTTTGGCCGACCGCCCGCACCGTTTTTCCGAATTTCCGTCCGCGCCCGCACGCGAGGCCCATTTGTTGAATCCGTCCGCGCCTGCACGCGGTGGCTGCTCAAGTTTAATTGCACTTTGTAAATCTATGTAATAGATTAGATTTAAATGTACGTGTTTCACGATTGGGCCGCGGCGAACGCTTTATTTTATTTTTATCGCTCATATGCATGTCGTGGATGTTTAAATTATGCAGAGTACGTTATGTATGTTTATATTACGCCGACAAACCTTAAGTGTTTTACGAATTGACGCGCATAGTAAGCATGCTAGGTTTATCGCGCTTTATCAAGCATATTTTAGAATTTCGCGAGCATGTTTTACATGTCGAGTTCTATAGAAAAGCATGCTAGATTACGTGATCTCGCATGGACAAACCTTTGAATAAAAAGACTAAGCAAGCAACCCGACAAATTAATTTTTCAAATTAAAATGTCAAGACCTCCACTTTTGATCTCTAAACAAAGTGAGACGACCGTGAGTAAACGCCCACACGCGGGCTTGCTTGCACTGCTTATCATAAGTTTGTTAGACGAGATTTCTAAATAAAACATTTTAAATCTATCGAGTAGTTGGGAGTTTCATGTAAACGCCCACACGCTGCGGCTTGCATGTGCGATTTTCATAAGTTCTCTAGAGATAGATATAAATGAGATAACAAAAGAATTTGAATTGGAAGCGGTATGGTCCGAGTGAGTATACCAATTCTAAGAATTCATCTTCTCTGTTAAAATTGTGGTCAATGCTTAGACATCACCTCAAGTACAACTTCCCGCCAAGTCCCTTCGCGATAGTGATGTGGTCTAGTAAGGTCCAATCATTAATTTCATTTGTCATAAGGATAAGTCGACATGGATTGAAATTAAACCACTAAAAGGTATATTTTAGTCCGGTCGAGGGGTTCATGTAAACGCCCACACGCGCGGCTTTGCATGTGGAATTCTTTGGCGATTGGAGGTTTCAATTAATATTGTTTTATCAAAAGGTTACAATATTATTGTTACGAATTATATGCGATCGTATGCTTATGTGTTTACATTATCGCTTCGATATGTCTCTTACGCCGATTATCAATATGCTCGCACAAAACCGCTATCCGTCCAAATTTTATCGAGTGGAAACGAAACATGGAATATGTTCTTATCGTCAAGAACACATGTTTGTTCTCACTACTCCTAAACCCGATGCCCTTATCGACGATCGACTAATGAGCAATGAGAGTCAAGCGACTTTGAATAAGTCAAACAATACGGCTAAATGCTATATGATGACTACGATGTCCAAAGGCTTGCAGCACCGCAAAGATCACCGATGGTAGACGCGATCGATATTTGGTCAAGTCTCGAGAGTAAGTTTGGGCAATGATCGACAACCGCTCCAC
The DNA here is from genome assembly GCA_036937905.1 of Salvia rosmarinus. Classification (NCBI taxonomy): domain Eukaryota; kingdom Viridiplantae; phylum Streptophyta; class Magnoliopsida; order Lamiales; family Lamiaceae; genus Salvia; species Salvia rosmarinus. The sequence goes on along the minus strand of CM072815.1, from coordinate 59,903,021 downwards.
ACAATGAGAGAAATCTTGCGTAAGATGGAAGAAGGAAGTTCGGTCCATGAACATGTCTCCCACATGACTCATCTCATGGATAGTCTTGATCACTGGGAGGAGGTATCGACGGCGGCCAAGGTCGATATCATCCTCAATACACCGCCCAAGTCTTTTGAGAACTTTCGCATGAATGCGATCATGAGCAAGACCGAGTTTACACTTAGTCATTGTTTAATGATCTCGTGTCGCGAAGGAGTTATGGAAAAGGAGCACATGCTCTTGCTAGCACATCTAAGGGCCCAAAATTTTCATCGCAAAATGGAAATAGAAAAAGGGTGCCAAAGGTGGTAAAGGCAAGGAAATAGTGGAGTAATGGGAGCAAGAACATGGTTGCACACCGAGGCTCAAGAAGCCAAAGGAGAAGGCAAGTGCTTCGTGCGGTAAAACTGGGCATTGAAGGCCAAGTGCCCTATGCTCAAGGCTCAAGGTACGCTTTGCTTTTAGTAACGGAAACATGTTTAGCGACTTGTTCTACCCATTCTCGGGTAGTAGATACGGGCGAATCGATCATGTTTGTTACACCTGCGTGGGTTCCCGCGACAAGGGAGTCGCTTGATGGCGAGATAACGATTCCATGGGCAACGCGCGCGAAAGTCAAGTCGTTGCTAGCTTGGAGATGTTTCTTTATGTTTTGGGACAACAGCTTTAGTTTTGAAAGACGCTTTATATGTGCCGGATTTTCATGAACCTTGTTTCTGCTTTCAAATTATTTACTCATGGATATTCTGTTATTTTTGATAGTGGTGTTTCTATCATAAGAAATGACGGTTATCTGTGTCGGCACTTTATATAATTCGCTTTATACTATTTCGCGCAAAACATAATACCTATAACTATGTCAGATCTTCATCAAACCCTAAAAGAGAAAGTTTTCAAGAAGATGACTCTACTTTTCTCTCGGCATCTTAGATTAGGTCACATCAATCTAAATAGGATCCAAAGACCGCTAAGAATGGAGCTGGTAATCTCACTACATTACTCCGCTCCCACCGCGAACTCGTGATGAAGGTAAGATGTTTACCGCACCCTTCAAAGCGAAGGGTTATAGAGCCACGTAAATGTTGGAGTTAGTCCATTTCGACCTGTGGACCGATGTCCACACAAGCTCGTGGAGGGTACGGTATTTTGTCACTTTCATCGACGACACTCAAGGTACGGATACGATACCGCTTCACCGCAAGTCCGAATGCTTGAGAAATTCAAAGAGTTTAAGGCGAAGTGGAGACGGTTAGGTAAAGTATCAAGTCATCAAGGCTCGATCGCTGTGGCGAATACCTCAAGAACGAGTTTATGGACTATCTAGAAGTGTGGATTACATCCCAACAAGATTTCACCGGGCACACCACAAAGAAAATGGTGTGTCGAGCCAAGAAATAGGACTCTTTTCGAAATGGTTAGATCTATGATGAAGTTATGCTACATTGCCTATTTCGCTCGGGGTATGCCTTAGAGATCGGCGGCATACTTGCTAAATCTAGTACCGCCCAAGTCACCGAAAAGACCCCTTCGAGTTGTGGTTTGGGCGAAGCCCGCTTTAAGCCACATATGATATAGGGCACCAAACACACGGCCGAACAAGAAGCGCCGACAAGTTGGAGGCTAGATCCGACGCAAGGTGCTTATCGCTATCCTAGAGGAACGAAAGGTGGTTTATTCTATAGTCCTAAGGATCGGGTCATTATTAGCACTAATGCCCGATTCTTAGAAGAGGATTATATGAAAATCATAAGTCCAAAGTTGAAATCATTCTTCAAGAATTAGAAGACGGTCGATTCCACCACCGACAGGGCCAAAGGTACGAGATGTCGAGTCTAGTGGGAGGATCGACACCGATACTTCAAGAAATTGAAGTGGTCGAGTTCCACCGAGATACCGACCGCATGTGGTACCTACACAAGAAGTTGTGCAAGTAGAGAACCACAAGTATCCGCACCCACCGCTGCTATCAGCTCAGAGAACCTCGTCAGAGTGGGAGGGTTGTTCGTCAACCCGAGCGATTTATGTTCGTGGGTGAATCTTCGGATTTAGTCCCAGCAGACGAACATGCAATAATCCACCCATGGACATACAAGGAGGCAATACAAGATATTGATGCAAGATCATGGCACACCGCTATGGACTTAGAAATGGAGTCCATAACGGCCATGGATGTATATGAAAGACACCTCTACCGACGGCAAGGAAGCCATAGGTAGTAAGGATATACAAGAGGAAGAGATTCCTATGGAGAGGTTTCGCTTTTAAAGCCGTGCTTGTGGCGTAAAGGGTACACTGCATTGAGGGCATCGATTTCGATGAGACCTTTTCACCGTAGCAATGCTCAAGTCCATCGTAATTCTTCTAGCCATAGCAGCCCACTCAACCTAGAGGTTTGGCAACGGATGTTAAACCGCTTTTCAAACGGTTACCTCGAGGAAGGTAGAGACATCTATATGCAAAGAACCTCAAGGTTATGTGGTAAAGGTGAAGAGCATCTAGTATGGAAGCTTAAGAAGTCCATTTATGGACTTAAGCAGCCTCCCGATCATGGAACTTACGCTGACGAGGTGGTAAAATCCTACGGATTTACCCAGCCGCCTCAGCGAGAGTTGTGTGTATCGGTTAGATGTCAACGGTGATGGGTATTTCTTGCACTTTATGTAGATGACATCCTTCTAGTCGGCAACAACGTGAAGTCATTATCGACGAAAGAGTCATATCCGATCGCTTTCAAATGAAAGACTTAGAGATGCAGCAGCACATTCTCGGGATCAAGGTTTACCGAGATCGCAAGAAGAAAATGTTGAGCTTATCTCAGCGCCTTACATTGATACCGTAATTACTGCTTTAGTATGCACACCGCCAAGAAAGGATTGCTACCTTCGCATATGGCGCTCCTTTATTCAAGACACGTCACCCATGACCGCAGCGAGATAGAGGAATGAGACAAGTTCCTTACGCTCCGCCGTAGGAAGTCTCATGTACGCAATGCTATGCACGAGACCGACATCTACTATGCGGTAGGCATAGTAGCTAGATATCGCCTAACCTCGACAAGCTCATTGACCTGCAAGAAGCATATACCAAGCACCGAAAAGGACTCGAGATTATAGGCTAGTTTACCATGCAGATAGTCTAATGCCTTTGGGTTATACTGCACTGGATTTCCAAGCCGACCGTGATGAGAAAAAGTCAACCTCTGCTATGTGTTTACCTTGGGAGGTGGAGTCAGATCCTCAAGTGAGTGCAAAGCAATATGCATTGCGGACTCTACCATGGAAGCGAATATGTAGCCGCCTTGAGGCTTCTAAGGAGGTCAGATGGTTCAAGAACCACCACGGATCTAGATGTGGTACCGGTTTGCCCAAGAGTATCATAGTTTATCGTGATAACTCAGTGCAGCTGGCAAACTCGAAGGAACCACGGACCCACAAGCGCGCACTCAAACACATAGAGAGAAAGTACCATGTCATACGAGAAATCGTTAGACGAGGTGACGTGCTGATTGAAAAGATTGATACGACGGAAAATCTAGCGGATCCATTCACGAAGAGCTCGCCGCAAAAGTCTACGATGGTCACGTTAGAGGACTCGATTGCTGATGGCACCCACTTAGAAAGGAAACTTTGTATAAGTGGGAGAAGCAAAGTGATGGTTGTTTGTAATAGCTAGTAGAAAGACACATTGTATACTAAAAGTTTGCTTTAGTATAAGTGGGAGATTGTTGATTTGTATACCGAAGCGCTTGGTTGAGCTTGTATACAATGTTTCGTTACCACTATTACAATCTCCTATCTGCTTTCAATACTTGATCATATATCTCAGTGTCCCCTTATCTCATATATAAGTTAGATCACACAAGGTGTAGAAGATCACGTAAGTCTCGTATGATTGGTCAAGCTTAATGAGATATAAAAGTTTCACACCGAGACGACTTAAGGACGAGTTGTCGCTTTAGCCGCAGATAGATAAGAAGTTGACTTGACTTAGTTGTTTGTCTATGCCGGCACGCCTCGACGTATTGAAGGATCACAAGGAGATGTGTTCTTCTTTTCCGACCGTCGTGAAGAACCAAGATCTCGGTGACTTACGATGATCTAAACCTCGATAAGGTATTAGGTGAGTACGAGTTGTCGACCATCACTTTGACTTGTTATGAGTGAGGGTTATATGTTCTAACCCAAGATTCTCCGCATCTTGGGTGATGGCGCAAACAGTATGTCACGCTAGTTATCTCAGACGAGTCACCGTGATCCGCTAAGGATGATGACGCCCCTTAAGGAGCTCAAAAGGTTTATCAGACTAAACCCCGCAGTCGAGTTAGCTCAAGCACAATAATAAGGTCGAGTGGTACTACTTAAGGAAATAAGGATATTAATCGCTTAAGCAATGATTGCTAGAAATGATTAATGGACGCTCGATATCTTAAATACGGGATTCAGAATGTCTAAGTGCAAGCCCGACTCAACTTCGTAATAAAGGGTAAGTCAACATTCTTTCTCTAGTGGCATGATCGAATGTTTATAAATTAATTTATGTTCGGGTCGAACATAAGATAATTAATTTATTTGAGGCCCATCTTTATTCCTCAGATTTGATCCCTGGCTGGCCCATCAGTGCCCGTAGCCAAGGAAAATCGCGCCCCTCATGCTCCCAATCGGCAAGATTTTATTCTCTTTATCCACATGGATATAATTATATTTATGGTATATGCATAGATCCTTTCCATATAAGATTATGGTAATAATTCGAGAGTATGGAAATAATCCTAAGAGTATGGAAATAATCCTAAGAGTATGGTAATATTCCATATAGATTATGGTAATATTCCATATAGATTATGGTAATATTCCATATATGATTAAGGTAGTGCATTATAAATATAAGGTATGAGATAATGTTCAGTTAATGCTCACACATCAAGAGAGAATTTTCGCCATCTCATTATTGTGAGAGAGAATTTTCGGGAGAGTTTGGTCAGGAGAGCATTGGGTGATTCCAAGCATTCTCCATAGATCGCCCTCACCGACGCTGGAGATTGGGCAACCGGATACAGTCCGTAAGGTCAAAGCACGAGTCCGATCCGCTCGATCCGCTCATCTCGCTCAATCGACCTCTTCGATCCAAAGGTAAACACGTAAACCCCAACGTGTTGCGATTTAATTATATAGACGCATGCTAGGTTTATAATCAATGTATGGTGAATTAAACACCCAAGATGGATCCTCATGCGAGGGTTAACATACGCTTTCCCTACACTCCATTCAATGCGGACAAGCTAACCTTCCAACCGCACTCCCATCCGCATAACATAGAGTACGCAGGGAAAGTCATTAATTGTCCAAAGCAATGCAGCACGCATATGAAAATTTTGTTTCAACGAGACATCATAGGTAAGGACACCGATTCCCACAAATCTACTAACTCAAATTAATGGTTGCAAGAACACATCAATCTTTTCTTTTGATTACGTGGCTCGGCACTAGAATTGTGAGAAACATATATTGTTCCTTCATATAGATCCATGGAGGAAGATTATAGGAGTAACTATAACAGTCATGAAGAATATTGTTGCTCGACGACTAAAAGGCTAGAAATCGTCACCAAACACCTAATCTAACATTACGAATCTCGATTCAAACAAAGGAAACTTCATGTTCAAATGTTTCCATGCGTGTGTTCTTCCGGATGGCGATGTTCCCATCATCACGACGATGCATGCCAACGCATATTCTCCGTCTGTAGCCTCGAAGACATACAACCTCTCTAGTGAGGAGTAAGAGGAAAATAATACATCTTCTTACATGGAATTTGTTATTTCTTTTCGATTTCCAGATGCTCGATTTTTCTCTTGAAACGTGGATGCTCACAAACATTACATCTCGTCAATTTCAATCTTGTCGCCATTAAATCATGCAATTATGTGGACAACAATCTATCTTGTGACAAAGTAATCCCATGCCACGCAATAATTTCTTCGTCAGTAGAAGTCATCGTACAAGATTACCATCCGGATTTGTCTCTTTCATGAGTTCATTATTTGATCAAAACCTTCTCGATATATTATTCTCTCTTCCAACTCGTAAGTCGAGCCACAGCACAATTGTGAATGGTTTGAGCAACCCGGCCACAACAGCTATCGGCGTCATTCAACATGTCGTAAAAATTTGGTGCCTCAAAGATTTGGTTCCTCTTCGTGCTCAAAGAAAGTTAAAATAAGGACCAAAGAAGATCCATTACCATCGTCTGACACGCATTTGATTGAGGTTCAACTTCCAACCGCATTGCAGTGATCCATACTGATTTGTCTCCCTTTAAAGATCCAAGTGTTATAATTTGGAACAAATCCAAATTTTGAAACGTGATATCGCACGGTATCTTGTACTTGATAAGGTATATTATCGCACTTCTTGTCGGATTTGTATAATCGAAGCGCTTTGGTGAGCTTGTATACAATGTTTCCCTGTTACCACTATTACGCCTCCTATCCGAATCAATACTTGATTGCATATATCCGTGTCCCCTTATCTCATATATGTTAGATCATACAATTGTGTAGAAGATCACGTAAGTCTCGTATGATTGGTTGCTTTAATGAGATATAAAAGTTTCACACCGAGACAACTTGAGGACGAGTTGTCGGATATGAGTCATGTATAGATGAAGCTGACTGACTTGTTGTTTGTCTATGCCGGTATCGCTCTCGACGTATTGAAGGATCACAGGAGATGTGTTCTTCTATCCGCCGTAGAGTAGCAACCAAGATCTCGGTGATTTATTTATGATCTAAACCTCGATAAGGTATTAGATGATTACGAGTTACCGACCATCACTTTGACTTGTTATGGGTGAGGTTATATGTTCTAACCCAATATTCTCCGCATCTCGCGTGGCGCTTGTATGTCATGCTAGTTATCTCAGACGAGTCACCGATCCGCTAGGACGATGACGCCCCTTAAGGAGTTTCAAAAGGTTTATCAGACTAAACCCCGCAGTCGAGTTAGCTCAAGTACAAGTAATAAGGTCGAGTGGTACTACTTATGAATTAAAGATATTAATTATTTTAAGCAATGATTGCTATAAATAATTAATGGACGCTCGATATCTTAAATACGGGATTCAGAATGTCTAAGTGCAAGCCGACTCACCTTCAAGAATAAAGGTAAGTCAACATTTATTCTCTAGTGGCATGAATAAATGTTTATAAATTAATTTATGTTCGGGTCAACATAAGATAATTAATTTATTTGAGGCCCATCTTTATTCCTCAGATTGATCCTCGGGTCGGCCATCCGTGCCCCTCGCTTAGTAAAATCACCTCAGATGCTCCCAAAGGCAAGATTTTATTCTCTTTATCCTATATGATATTATTATATTTATAGATATGCATAAATCCTTTCCTCGTGGGATTACGGTAATGCATTATAAATATAAGGTAAGAGATAAAGTCTAGGTTAATGCTCATTAATCCTACACAAATTTTCGGTAATCTCAGTGATTGAGAGAGAATTTTCGAGAGCATTGTGAGAGTATCGGTGATTTTCCCAAGCATTCTCCATAGATCGCCCTCACCGACGCCGAGATTGGGCAACCGGATACCCGTAAGGTCAAAGCACGAGTCTCGGATCGCTTGATCCGCTCATCCTGCTCGATCGAATTCGACTGATCCAAAGGTAAACACGTGAAAACCCTACGTGTTGCAATTAATTATATAGACGCATGCTAGGTTTATAATCAATGTATGGTGAATTAAATATCCAAGATAGATCTCGCGGGCGCAGGCTGTGACATATGTCATCCCTACAATTGGTATCGAGCCTGGGATCGTAGTCTTGGCTCGCTGGGATTAATTCACGCTGATTATTACGCGCGCTTAATTAATTGTGGATCTTTCGCTCATCGTGGCTCGCTTTTTTTTTGGTTGGTTTGTTTTTCACCACGATAAAATCCATGGTTAGATTAGATTTTTCATGTAAATCTTATCTCAGTAAAGAAGAACGAAGACGAAAGCACTAAAACGAGACGACTCGCTGGAGAATCGGACGCACGGCCTCCGGCGCCGCGGCGCACGCCCTCGGCGGCGGGGCGACAGTGGGCGGCCGAAGGCGACAAGGCGACGCAGTGACAAGGCGACGCAGCGACCGCCGCGGCAGCGAGTATGCGGGCACGCGCTGGGCGCTGGATGCCTCGGCACCGCCGGCCGAAGCAGCGTGCGCCGCTGCCCTCAGCAGCGGCGGCGGCACCATCGGGCAAAGCGAGTTAGGCGGCTCGCCTCGCCGCCGCCGAAAACCTCAACGTGGTCAAGGGCGGCGACACGGGCGCGCGACTTTTTGTCTCTGGTTCCTCGACGGTGCTCGCGAAACCGCCGGAAACCTCAACGAGGTCTCGGCAGACGCGCGCGCGCTGGCGTCATAGACGCCACGCAGCGCGCCGGCAGATACGCACGCAGCGGTCTCGTGAGCGCTCGTTACGGCGCAAGACGCTATGCGCGCAGGAAACCTCGTGAGCGTGGTCGGCGGTGCGTGCACGACGGGCGACGCGAGGCGCATTTAATCTCGGCGACCGGCGCGGCCGACGGCTTCGGCAACTGAGACTCGCAGCAGGAAACCTCAAAGTCGCCGAAGTTTTCGGCAGAGTGGGGCGATGAGTACACAAGGGGGCCGCAAGCACGGGTCAGTGCTTCAGCTGCTGCCCAAATTTCTCTCGACCCGACCCGTTTGTTCGGGGTCGACCCGACCCGGGTTCGCCCCCACCCGCTTATTAGCCCGCATCCATTTTTCCTAATTCAATCCATTTCGACGATCCGGTCCGCGCTCGCACGCTGAGGTCTGCTTTTGAGATTTAATACCGCACTTTGTAATTCTATGTAATAGATTAGGCATGAAAGTGCAGTTCCACGAGTGGGCCACTTACTTAACGCTTTTATTTTATTTTATCGCTCATCGCATGTCGTGGATGTTTAAATTACGCAAGAGTATGCTATGTATGTTTAAATTACGACAAACCATTATGTGTTTTCGTAATTGATGCGTTAGTAAGCATGCTAGGTTTATCTGCTTTTTCAAGCATATTTTAGAATTACTCATGGTTATATTTTACATGTTGAGTTCTATAGAAAAGCATGCTAGATTACGTGATCTGCATGGACAAACTTTTCAATAAAAAGACTAAGCCAAGAAACCCGACAAATTAATTTTTTTTTAAATTAAAATGTCAAGACCTCCATTTTTGATCTCTAAACAAAGTGAGACGACTTGTGAGTAAACGCCCACACGCGGTTTGCTTGCACCTGCTTATCATAAGTTTGTTAGATGAGATTTCTAAATAAAACATTTTAAATCTATTGAGTAGTGGGAGTTTCATGTAAACGCCCACACGCTGCGGCTTGCATGCGCGATTTTCATAAGTTCTCTAGAGATAGATATAAAACGATAACAAAAGAATTTGAATTGAAGCCGTATGGTCCTAGTGAGTATGCCAATTCTAAGAATTCATTTTACTCTTTTAAAGATGTGGTCATCGCTAGACATCACCGAGTACAACTTCCCGCCAAGTCCTTCTGCGATAGTGATGTGGTCAGTAAGGTCCAATCATAATTTCTTATTCACATGCGGTTAAGTTGATATGGATTGAAATTAAACGACTAAAAGGTATATTTTAGTCCGGGTCGAGGGGTTCATGTGTAAACGCCCACACGCTGCGGGCTCGTATGTGGGATTCCTCGACGATTGGAGGTTTCAATTAATATTGTTTTATCAAAAGGTTACAATATTATTGTTAATAATTATGCGCGATCGTATGCTTATGTGTTTTTTCATTATCATTTCGTGATATGTCTCTTACAATCGATTATCAATATGTCGCACAAAATCCCTTTATCCCGTCCAAATTTTATCGAGTGGAAACGTAATATCGAGAATGTTCTTACCGCCAAGATAATTTATTTGTGCTCACTACACCTCGTCCCAAGCCTCTAGACGATTTATCTATCGATTGAGGAGCGCATGAGCACGAGAATGGGACAAATCAAAGAATGGCAAAGTGCCTTCTTTTTGGTCACCATAATGCGAGTCCCCTCACTCCAAAGATCAAGAGATGGAAGATGCAGCCTATATGGCTACATCTTATGAAATCGTATGAGGAGTCTGACAGTAATCGCTTTATTAATTTGACAAAATCAATAATGTCAAGTTCAATGAAGGAAAGTGATTCGAATGCATGACCATGTAGAGCAAATGATCAATCTCTTCTGAGAGCTCGAGTTGGTTGGAGGATATATTGACGACGTAGTCGAATCGATATAATCCTCAACACTTTGCCAGAAGTTTTTGACGACTTCCGCTATAGAACAAATCCTTTATGATAAGAGTTATACTCTAGATTCATCATAGAGGATCTAGTAACCAAGAACGAAATGGGTAAGGTTCAGAGCCTTTAGCACGCACCTCAAAGAAAACCACCGCTTTATCAAAAGATGAAAGGGAAAGTGGAATTCAAGGATGCTAAGGCTAAAGAAAAGAGTGGGAGTAATACAAAAGGCTCTACCGGGTTTGAAAAGCCAAAGGAGAGGGGCAAGTGCTTGGGTACGAGACCGGCATTGAAGGCTAAGGCCCCAAGCTCATGCTCAAGGTACGACATTTGCTTTAGTAATGTAAACATGTTTAGCGACTTGTTCTACCCATTCTCGGTAGTAGACACGGGCGCGATCGATCACGTTTGTTACACCTTGCGTGGTTCCCGCGGACAGGAGGAGTCGTTTGATGGCGAGATAACGATTCCATGGGCAACGCGCGAAAGTCGGAAGTCATGGCAGCTTGAGATGTTTCTTATGTTTTGGGACAATGCTTTAGTTTTGAAAGACGTTTTATATGTGCCGGATTTTCTATGAACCTTGTTTCGCTTTCAAATTATTTACTCATGGATATTCGTTATTTTTGATAGTTGGTGTTTCTATCATAAGAAATGACGGGTTATCTGTACGGCACTTTATATAATTCCTTTATACTATTTCTCGCAAAACATAATACCTATAACTATGTCGCATCTTCATCAAACCTAAAAAGAGAAAGTTTTCTTCAAGAAGATGACACTACTTTTCTCTCGGTATCTTAGATTAGGTCACATCAATCTAAATAGGATCCAAAGACCTGCCAAGAATGGAGTTGGTAATCTCACTGCTACTCGCCCCCACCGCGAATCAGATGAAGGTAAGATGTCACTGCACCTTCAAAGTAAGCGGTTATAGAGCCAAAGAAATGTTAGAGCTAGTCCATTTTGACCTATGTGGACCAATTTCCACACAAGCTCGTGGAGGGTACGCAGTATTTTGTCACTTTCATCGACGACACTCAAGTACTGGATACATATACCGCTTCACCGCAAGTCTCGAATGTTTTGAGAAATTCAAAGAGTTCAAGGCGGAAGTGGAGACTAAGCTAGGTAAAGTATCAAGTCACCACTGCTCCGATCACGGTGGCTTAATACCTCAAGAACGAGTTTATGGACTATCTATCATGCTGTGATTACATCCCAACAAGACTTCACCGGGCACACCACAAAGAAACGGTGTAAGAGTAAGAAATAGGACTTTTCGAAATGGTTAGATCAATGATGAAGCTATGCGAAGATTGCTTATTTCGCTCGGGGGTATGCCTAGAAACAATGCATACTTGCTAAATCTAGTACCTTCCAAGTCACCGAAAAGACCCTTCGAGTTTGGTTTGGGCGCAGTTCTAGTTTAAGCCACATATGATATTAAGGCCCAAAGACACATGCCAACAAGAAGGCCGAAGTGGAGGCTAGATCCGACGCAAGGCGTTGTTTATCGCTATCCCAGAGGAACGAAAGGTGGTTTATTCTATAGTCCCAAGGATCGGAAAGGTCATTATTAGCACTAATGCTCGATTCTTAGAAGAGACTACATGAAAAATCATAAATCCAAAGTTGAAATCATTCTTCAAGAATTAGACGATGATCGTATTCCACCACCGACAGGCCAAAGTGTATTTAGATGTCGAGTCTAGTGGAGGGATCGACACCGATACTTCAAGAAATTAAAGTGGGTCGAGTCTCCACCGGAGATACCGATCGCATAAGTGGTACCCACACAAAGAAGTTGTGCGTTAGAGAACCACGTTATCGCACCCACTGCCGCTTATCATTGCTCGTAGCACCATCGTAGTGGGAGGGTTGTTCGTCAACCCGAGCGATTTATGTTCGTGAAGAATCTTTCGATTTAGTCCCGTGAAACGAACAGCAATAATCACCCATGGACATACGGAGGCTAAATACAAGATATTGATGCAAGATGCACGCACACCGCTACGGACTTAGAAATGGAGTCCATAACGGCTATGGATGTCTATGAATAGACACATCTACCGACGGCACAGGAAGCCATAGGTAGTAAAGGGATATACAAGAGGAAGAGAGATTCCATGGAGAGGTTTCGCTTTTAAAGCCGTGGCTTGTGGCGAAAGGGTACACTCGTTGATCGAGGGCATCGATTTCGACGAGACCTTTTCACTCAGTAGCAATGCTCAAGTCCATCGTAATTCTTCCTGCCATAGCAGCCCACTTGAACCTAGAGGTTTGGCAATGGACGTTAAAAACCGCTTTTCTAAACGGTTACCTGAGGAAGGTAGAGACATCTATATGCAAAGAACCAAGGTTATGTGGTGAAGGGTAAAGAGCATCTAGTATGGAAGCTTAAGAAGTCCATTTAGTGGACTTAAGCAGCCCTTAAGGTCATGGAACTTACGCTTGACGAGGTGGTCAAGTCCCATGGATTTACCCAGCTGCCTAGCCAGAGTTGTGTGTATCGGTTAGATGTCAACGGTGATGTGGTATTTCGTGCACTTTATGTAGATGACATCCTTCTAGTTGGCAACAACGAAGTCGTTATCGACGAAAGAGTCAGCTATCCGATCGCTTTCAAATGAAAGACTTAGAGATGCGACTTACATTCTGGGACTGGCTTACCGAGATCGCAGGAAGAAAATGTTGAGCTTATCTCAGCGCCTTACATTGATACTATAATTACTGCTTAGGGCGCG